>JBBPBT010000629.1:3490495-3502122 GCA_037974875.1 Cicer bijugum | reverse complement strand
TTTTTACAAGACTTATTTCATTTTAATTTTTAATTTTTTTAATAACAAAATATTCTATTAGAAACCAAAGCAAACAATTACAAGCAATACAATAAGTACTTAATAACATATCTTACAAGTAAATATTTATATAGTATAAATGCTTTGTTAAGTTGTTTAATCAAAGATTTTTATCTAAATAAAAAAGAAGTAAAATGAAAGGATAGAAATCATATAAAGAAAATGCAAGGAGAGAAATTGTGATTTGTTTGAGAAATAATTAGAAGAAACAAGTCAAGTTGTCTTCTCCATTATCATAGGACACATCTTAGAAAGCGTTTGATAATAGATACATGATATAGTCTTAAGATGTCTACAAAGCCACTAAATAGTACTGAGGGAACACTTACAAACCCTTCTCAATTCAGCTTTTATATATATATTACCCTTAGCATTTATCTGCTATCATCATCATATACCAGAAGCAAACTACTACATACTTCTCAAGCACAAACATATCAACTGCATAAGTAAAAGAAATAAAAAATCACTAGTTAGAACTTAGAAGGTAGAAATGGAATTTGATAACTATTTAGTTCAAAATTTAGACCAATTTTTGTTATAGATTCTTACACTAATTGAAGTGACATTTGGTCTTGTCGTGCATACTGACTACTAGGTTGTAATCCAGTGACTTGAAAGTAACCACGAGAATCATATTGTTGCTGATGCTGCTGAGACTGCATAGATTCATAGTTTGTGCCTCCAGGTAACACACTCATATTATGGTGGTTCCTTTCACTTTCAGCTATCTACACCCCCCATAAACAACAAATCATACCCACAATTAATTAGTAGTCATAAATATAATAATACTATCAATTTTGAACATTCTAATTAGATAGAGAATGAATAATGACCTTTGCTCTCAGAAGTTGGTTGTTATTGTGCAAGTCTATTTCCTGCATTGTTTACATTTTAGTTATCACACTTCATTTCAAAGCCCTAGTTTTTGTTTCAAACTAAATTATGCTCTACATACATAGGCCTTCTTCATGTGTGAAAATAACTTACATCACAATTTTTTTAGACTATTTTTAGCATAAATATTTATTCTGAGAGCTTATACATTTATGTAAGTTGTTTTTACCTTATTTTTATAGTTTCTTCGTTATAGTTTATTAAAACATTTTATAAATCATATGAAAATTGTTTTTTAAAAAATAATTTATATATTACTCCTTATACCGTAAACAAATATGTTATAAAACACTTAATTAAATCGTTTATTCATTAGTCTATTATCCAACTTTCCAGATCAAATTCTAATTATTAACAAAAATAAAAACAGGAATAAAGTAAAAATAGTTACGTACCCTCTTCTGCATGTATTCAATTTCAGCAAATAACAGCTCGTTCTGATGATGTAGTACAAGAAAAAAAGGAAGAAGAACAGAGTCAGAAATGCAGGATTTATTGAATGAATATATAGATGAAATATGTATCTTTTCAAAAATAGTAGAAAGCAAAGTAGTTGTTTATATTTAACAGAATAAATACCTTTTTGGAACGAATCCTACTTATTCCTTTTTCTAATTTATTCTCCAAGTTTTTGAGTTCCTTGGCATTCATAGAGCCCAAAGACTCACCCATCATTTGCCTGCACTTTAATCTTTTTCAGCAAGGATGCTCAGATAATACACATTATCATATAACTACAATCAATATGCATCATTTCAATAATGTAACTTCAAAAAATTGTTTTATCAATAATGTAACCTATAAATTGCTAAATTGAATTTTTCTCTCTTTAAATAATATTTTAAGTGAAAATCTCTTCATTCTTTTTTGTAGAATAAATTACACTCATTTTTCTTAGACAATATGTTCTTCTCCTAAGTTATAATCTACATTTCTCTTCTTTAAAAATTAAATATGTATTACAAAAGAAATATTTTAATCGAAGCAAACAAATTTAAATAATCACTTTCAAGGAAAAATCCTTTCTTTACAACATTCAATGTCAATGATGTACAATTAATTATGACACTTTCTAATTGATATTTTTACTGTAGAAATTAAAATTCAGTTTTAAGAATCGTTTTCATTGGCAATAGTAATTTGACAAATAAAATAATTAAATATATTCCATAGTTGTGAACCAAAAATAAAGAAGAAAAATATTTGCAAAATATTATTAAAAGTACAATTCTCTTGTTCAAAATAAACAAATTAAATTATATAAAAGTTTCTAAAGAGTATCGTTCTTTATTTTATAAGTTGATTTTGTAAAAATAAGTCAGGTCTAATATAAAATTTTAAGATGGTACCATTTTCTATTGATCACACCAAATCTATAATATTGGACATGAGGATAAAGCTCTATAAAAATTTATAAATAGTGATATCTCTTACTTAAATTTTGTTACATTTAAGATGCTTGGTTAAATTAAAATAGACTAAAATATAATACATTATAGTTGCATTTTTAGAGAAGAAAGGGTAGATTTTAGATGTATCTTGCAAAGAATATGAATCCAATTCTCTCTTTCATTTTTGGTGAGTTCCATTTTCACTCTTATTAAGATTAGATAAACTTGCCTGTTGTTATTCTGCAGATTACTAATTTGCGCACGCAATTTGTCTGCTTCTTGCTGGTAAAACTGGAGAATACATATGAAATCATTGCTATAAATGTTAGTTTATATAGAAAAATACAGCAGTTAATCAATACAATAAATATGAAAGGAGTAACTTTGGATTTAATCAATACAATACCTGAGCATTAGCCTCAGAAGCAGATCCAGTGCCAGATGAATCTGAACATGCTTTTTTGTACCTTTCAATAGTTGCTTTGACACTGCAATGATTAATAGTGTCAATTAAAATTCATGTATACATTTTATATTAGCAAGCTAAATAGATAAGCAGCTTGTAAAGGGGTTATGAATTAATAATCATGTGAAGAACAAATTTAAGAAATATGTTAGGTATGTAAGAAACAAATTGATGTATTATATATAAGCTGAGAATACCAATAAATAAGAGTAATATTGACAAAATAATTAATATTGTTTTATTACTAAAGGCAAAAATAAAGAGAAATCAAAATATTCAAAGGAACAAATTAAACCTCCACTCGAATTTTTTATTGAACTTTACTTATACTTCGATTAAACTATTGATTATTAGAGTTTCTTCTTCTAAGAACTTGAGTTTAAAAAAAAAAAAATTAAACCACCAAAAATCTAATAATCCAAAATGGGAAGTTAATGAACTACTCAAATGAGTAGTCTTGTTGTTTTGGCTAAGGACATGAAGAAGTTATATATTCAGAGTGCTACCTCTAACACAAACATTTTCTCCACTCTCTGAAATATATATTTACTACTAACAATATTTTGCCTATAAAAAAAACTATACTAGCTAGGTGTTTATTGGGTCTAATACAAATTATCCTTAACCAAAAATTGCTCTTAAATTTATGTTGAATACTCCTCTAATCCGTTGCATAAAGATAAAAAAATAAATAAAAAACTACTCTAATTCAACATATAAAACTAATTAAGGCAAATAATAGAAGTAATAGTAGGAAGGTATTAAAAAACTAATAGCAAGTATTAAAATAAGGAAGACTTTAGGACTTATTATATCTTCGTTAAAGTCTTATCTACATGAGATATAATCTCTTAACCCTAATTTTTTTTTGCTTAAATAAAAATATTATTAATGTAAAAGTTAAATGGAGCTGTAAAAATAAAGCTGAAGTATATATTTTCTTCCTGCATAAGGATACTAGGTTGCAATGTCTCTTGTCATCATTAATTAATTAACTATGATTGGATTGAAGGTTTGTATGAAGGGAAATGTACAAATAAGGATTTTACATTTCAAATAAATAATCTTAAAAAATCTCTTGATTTAAATTTTCAAATATTCCCTTTCTCATTTTACAGAGATTTTTGTATCCATCCAATAAATTCAGCAGCGATCAAACTGCAGCAGAATAGAAGAAGTGTTTGTAGCAAAATAAAATAAAATTTCACATCCTGATGTAAGCATTACTGCTTTTGAATCTTTGTAATGTTTCATACGCAATGCCAGATTACTCAGGAATGAACAAAAATCAAGAAATAACATTTGACAAAAGCAAAAAGTATCTAATTTGTAATAAAAAGATCAAATCATGATGTAAGTTTTCATTTTTTTTAAACATAAAAAAAAAAAAAAACATATGTGTGTAAGTTCTGAATTGAGTAAATTAAATCAAATTAGAAGGACAAATTTAGCAAACAAATTATATACTCATATATAGATAAATGATTATAATTCTTGATTTAAGTTATTGATATAAAAGAAATAGAAAAAATTAATTAAACAATATTAATTATTAAAAGAAATAGTTAATTAAATAAAATAATTAAATAAATAATATAACTAACTCACTAATTTAAACTAATCAAATTAACATATTATAAATTTATAATACAACTTTTACTACCTCATTAATCTGTTTTATAAAGGATTATACTTCACCTTTCTCTTAGGTAGGCCAGAAACAACCATTTTTCAATTTCAAGGTGTGAATCAAAGTATTTAATTTTTTTAATACAAAACTAGACATAGCACAATATTGAATTTAAGATTAACCGGAAAAAGTGGAGTCTGATTAATGGTCAAATCATCCAAGTCTCTCGGTTATGTGAACCTTAAACGCAACTATTTAAAAGCAACATCGAATGATCTCATTCCTCAGTCATCCAGTCAAAATCCGATGACTAGATGTGATACAAAATAAAATATTAAAATAATATACAATTTTGGAATATTTACAAAATTAAAATATTTAGGAAAACAACCATTTTCTGATACCTTAATTTCCCCGAGCAACTGATTGGTTAATTCTGCCACGCTGGCACAAGATCCCACTATATGATTGGTTCAACTATTTCTAGTACTGTTTTTTGGATCAAACCCATTTCTTAATGGTTAATACCCTAAGCCACGTTCAAATATCCACCTCGATCAAACCAACATAAGACTCAAAATATTCAATGTAACATTACTAACACAAACTTTTGAAAAATCATAACAGTAAAAAAATACTGTATATAAAATTAAATATTATTATATTTTTTAAGTCTTTTCCATCTGAAAAATGTGAGAGAACATCACAACCGTTCATTTCAGCTTCTGCTACAGCAGTAGCAGTAACAGCAACAATAGTTTTACGCTTCCCAATTGCATGGAAGAAGCCAAATTTTGAGAACTCTCTCATTGGCTAAACCTCAATTGTCGTACATTGTCTCTGCCACTACCATTTACCTCACTCACTCACTTCAATTTTTTTTCTCTCTCACACTCTCACTAAAAAAAACCCTTTTCTTTGTTTTGTTTCTTATGCTTTCATAAATACATATCCGTGCAAGATATTCAGCAAACCACAAATTTAAGTAAAAGAAACTAACAGAAGTTATATATTATTAATGATAATCTAGTTGAATCCTTCTTATGGTTCATCGCTATTTTTACAGTATTTTGCTGGTATGAAACTATGTAAATAGGTTTTCATTTATGAATCATATGGTTAGGGATTAAAAAAAAAATATAAATTTAGTATAAAAAAGAACAAAACTTTACTTATCAAAAGTTATATATACAATTTTAACGCACTTTTAAATATAAAATTTTTATATTTACGTATTTAACAAGTATACAAAAAACATTCGTTAGTATTTTTCTTAATTTATATATATGATTTGAGTAAATAATTTTTATCATAATATTTTTTAAATCACACACCAATTAGTTGAGACATGACATCCTAAAATTTTTTTAAGGAGGCATGAAAATAAATGTTGAAATAAACAAGAGAAGGGAGAGAAAGGAAAATTTTCCAAGACAAGGGAGTTTACCTACAGAAGATAAATGTTTTTAGGGTTGAAATGGAAGAGGGAAAAGAGAAGCAAGAATGGGAATCATGACATAAACTCCTTTGTCAGAAGTCAAGAACTGAAAAATCATGTGTGTGACGTGACCAAAGATTCTTTCAACCAAGACAAATCCTACTAGACTCTAGTCCTTAAAAAACCCTAACCAGATTCACCAAACCTCATTTCCTAAAACGGAGCCAAAATCAACCAAAATGTTTCAACTTCGACACTATTTTGACTATACTCAACTTTCCATTTTGCTTTCAAACAAAATAAAGTTTCATTTCTTTATATAAAAAACACTTAATTGATTAAATGTTATTTATACCCAACCACTTTTTTTTTTTAATTGCTAATAAAACCCTAATTTTTAGGGTTATAAAAGTTTGACCTAGAATGAGATCTTGCAAGTGGGTACAATTAAATTTGGGGAAACCTCAACTCAGGTATTTGGAATGGAAAATCTTTATCTGGGTGTGGATTTTTCTTAGCTAAATTTGTTGTAATAGGTTAAAAAAGTGAAATTTTCTGCATAATCTTTCACAAACCCTAAAAAAGATCCTTTTTTTTTTCTTTCACCCTTTTTGTGGTTTATTTATGTCAAATTGACAAATAGCTTGAAATTGTACTTTGGTTTCTTGATGTATAACTGACTTGTTATTAAGGAAGTGTCAAGGAGATAGATGGGTTGGGCTAATTGGAGCACATGACAGCTTTTTCTTTAGGCCAAAATTCTTAGCATAGCCACACACACACATAGATATGTGTAAGAGAGAGAAGATTTTGAAGGAAGAAGGGAAAGATAAAAAACGGAAACAGAAAAATTAACAAGAATGGAGAGTGAGTTGAAGGAAAGTGGCTGATCTCACAGGACTGCATAACTTCCCAAATCCTTATACCTATTGTTGCTACTTACAACAAACCATATAGTGCTTCTATTTCCATCTATTGCACCACCAGATCTATGTATCCAACAAACCATAAACTAGAAGCAAATAAATTATCATAAGAAGAAAAGAAAAACAACATAAAAAGCTTATAGAAAGGAAAAATCCAAAATAGTATAGTAAAGAAATTAAAATACATAAAAATAATTTTTTTTTCTTTTTGGGTAGTTGGGGTTATTACATTTTTTTTAATCCTGTAAATATAATATCCTTTGGCCTCAAAAAACAGAGATAAAAAGAGGGGGGAAAAAAACTCTATTAACTGCATCACAAAAAAAAAATGTTCTTTGTGTTTTAAGTCCTTAAAAAAAGATTTATTTGTAGGATTAAAAAAATTTAATAACCACAAGTACCCAAAAATAAAAAATATTAAAAATATCATTCTTAATATTACAGCAAAACCAGTGGAAGAAAATCTCAAAAGGGCTTCTAAGACTGAAGAAAAAAATTGGAAGAAAAAAAAAAAAGCTTAAAATATAGAGTGTTAAAGAAAGAATAATATTGATACCTGTTATTAGCATATTCATAGAGGCGTCCACGGCTAGAGAAGACTATTAGAGCAACTTCTGCATCACAAAGAACAGATAATTCATATGCTTTTTTGAGCAATCCATTTCTACGTTTGCAGAAAGTTACTTGGCGATTGGTTGTGTTCTCAATCCTTTTGATCTCTATCTTTCCCCTTCCTATCTTTCTTTGTGGAGAATCTGACAGAGATTGATTTTGAAAATCCATACCTTGCAAGCTGAATCAAATCAAAGTCAAATACAATCAATAAATTATTTGTTATATATTTTTATGAATGAATATGAATACATCAAAATAATAATCCATTTTTTATAAAAACAAATTTTGGTTTTCTCAGCTAGTTTTGTTTGATTAGGGAAAACATGAAAAGGGAAAAGAAGAGAAAGATAAAAAGAAATAAAAGTTATTAGAACTTAGAATCTTATTATAAGTCTCTTTAACCACTCTAACACTTCACTCTTTAACATTTACTTCATTTGTTCAAAGTTTTTGATTTGTTATATGAAATCTATATTCTATAGTGGAGTTTATGTTACCAAATCTGGGTTTGAAGTGTGAAAAAGTTTTGATTCAACCCAAAAGAGTTGAAGCAGTGAGAATGGATTTCAAAAGATGTGTTTCAAATTTTTGTTCACTAACTACTAACCTTTGATGAGGAAACAAAAGAAGAATATAATTAAGGATACAACAGAAGAGAGATGTTTCAGCTATATAGCTCTTGATTTTTTTTCTTTTTTCTTTTTTTTTTCTTTCTCTTTTCTTTTATCTGAACAGGAAGAAGATTTATCAAAAAATAAAAGCAAAGTGGCCAATGAATTGGGTATTTATAAAGTTAAAAAAATGACCTTTCATCCATCATGATTTATTTATGCACCACAAACTAACACATACTCATATGACATCTTATTATTTTTTTTTCTATTTTTTTCCCTCTAATTTCACTGATTTAGTGGCATATGTTTTTAGATGAATCAAACTACAGTTGCAAAAATAAATGTTATAAAAAAAATCAATGATGAACCAAGTAGGGCATTTTAGAGAGAGAGAGGAAGTTCTGAAAAGGATTTTAATGGAGAGTGAAAAGTACATTAGGCTTAGTTGTGAAGTTCCCACCTTGCAATTGATGTTACACTGTGCCTTTTACTATGCATCTCTTGAAGATAAATGTATTTGTGGACTCAATTTTTGCCTTATATTGAAAACTTTGCTAATTTATTAGATAAATTAATTACTTTATTTATTTACTAATGGTGCATTTTAAGAAGATGTGCAACAATGCGCATTTAAATTTAGCTCATATATCATTAATATGGGAATTTAAATTAAAGTTCAATTGAATGTTTATATTTTTGCCAATACATATGTAACAATTAATCTATCTCGAGTAAAAAACACATTAATTTTAGATTTAACTTGTATATGGACACTATAAATATTTGTAGTGATATTTTAAATATTAATATAAAAAGTGATATTATAATGTAATTGATTATACACATGTAAAAAATAATTATTTGTTATTGCATAACAAATAATCGATTTTGGCTTTTTGCTTGTTCAATTTTTGTTCAAGTTAATAGCAATTGTATCAATAAGTTGATGCCGTACAAAATGTCACATTAAGAGCTTGTTTGTTACTATTTGTCAAAATAATTATTAAAAAAAAAGTTTATCACTAATAATTTTTTATTTAGTTGCAAAACAAATAGTATATGTTCAATAAATGAAAGTTAATTTTGAACCTTAATATTATGAAAAAAAAATTAAAGACCTAAAACTTTAGTTTTATTAGCCTAAGGGTATTAGAGTCGGCCTGCTCTATCCTACCCAATATAGCTAGGTCTTTTAATTTCTCTACCATACCACCATTTTACTTGAAGGAGTTAAGCAAAATAACAATCATAAATAATGTTTGAAATACACTTAATAACCTACTCTTCACATTATTATTATTATTATTATTATTATTATTATTATTATGTAAAATTCCCATGGATTCTATTAAATGAAATATATAGCACATTCTTTAAAGATCCCCTTTCTTATTTTATAACGAAGTCTAATTAAAAAGATTATTCATATTTAAGTCATTGATAAAATCTTGACCTATAGCTTCTACAAACTCCAAACTTCGGCACTAGGGAGGTTGGGTTAGGTTATAACATAAATATGAACCAAATTGATTCATATATCATATAATATAGGTTTTGTTTCCATCGCTATTTACTAGAATTGGTTGTTTCGTTTCCTTTTTTTTTTGTTTTTGCTCTTGTGTATTTCATATGGTTCAGATGCAAGTCATCATATACTTTCTATGTTTTGCTTTCGTTTCTTTCTTTAAGTATTTCTTAAACTCATAATAGTGTATTTTAGTTTCTAATACAATAATTTTGTCATTGAAAGAAAGAAAAAAACATTCTCTGTCGTTTTGAGTTAGACACCCTTGTACCCTATTTTTATGTATAAGAATCTTTTGTTATTTCAAATATTAATTTTGTGTGTATCTTAAAAATGTTTTTTTTTTAAGAAAATAGCTTTGATTAAAAAATGTAATAAACATGTATTAATTTATTAAAAGTAAAACAGTTTAATTCGGTGATCGAACTCTTAATATTTAATTACTCATATAACATTTGTATCAATCACAAAAAATTACCTTTTTTCAATAACTAATTTCAATTAAGAAATGATTTTTTTTTTTTTTTTTTATCCTTGAGTGACTATGGCGCCACTCCAACTCTACCAATAGAGTCGTCAAAGTTTATCTTTTTAATAAGATAAATTTTTAAACACTAAGAATGAAATTGTATTTAATTATACATGTGATTTTGTTGTTGTAAAAAGATTCATTTGTCCTTGTCTATATTTTTTAACACCCTTAGTTCTCTATTGTTAGTGACTACATGAACATTTGTTCGAAATCGGACGGTTCAAAACTATATACACAAAACCTTTTGTAACACCAAACTTGAAACATTTATCATTTCTACTGCAGGTAGTTAGCATTTAATAACTTTATTGGTCAAAAAAGCATGTAATTATTTCTAATCATTCATCCACTTTCACAGAAACCCAATGACTTACAATAATAGAATTACCAATATTCCGTTTTCATAAGTGTACCTGAAACAGAACGGATATTCGACAATATAATCTAAAGGGGCCTCTTTACCTTCTTCAATATAAAAGGACACATTTCTTGTTAATTATAAAATTAATGGATAGAACTATAGTTTTGATTTTAAATTGACTATTAAAACGAAACCAAATAAGATTATTCTCTTAATTTGTTAACATATTTAATTCAGCATGTTCTAAATTTTCCTTTTAGAGTATGGTACATAAGGTTGAAGCAATTTAATTCTTCGATGACCGTATTAACTTTTTTGTTACAAAGTGACAATAATAAACAATTCAGGTTTGTTCTTTTTAGTCCTCTATCTGAATATGTTTTACTAAGTAATTGAAGATCATTAAAACCGTCAATTGTATGATGCTTTTATGTTTTTCCATAAATCCTACTAATTGTACTAACTGGAATTCGTATTTCATTTTAAATATTACTACCACTTTTGTTTTCTTTTGGTGTATTATGTATTACTGTGGGGACTTTGCATTATTATGAATTTATATATCGCTCTCTCAAGTGGTGACCCAAAATTGAAGGCGACTGCCATGTGACAGCCAGCCCTTCACCACCTTAGTGCAATTAATTCATTTATTGAATTGCAAATTAAAAAAAAAAATACTAGTATGGTGTGACACAATTGATAAATAATTGATTCTCTCAACTACACAATTAGGAATTCGATTTTTTATCAACACATATGAAAGTACATTATTGGTTGGGATATATTAGTCCCTTAAATAAATATATTTTGGATTAGTCTCTCATCTTTTGAGTGGAAATACTTATGTTTCGATACATATAGTTGAAGTTAAATAGTTATAAATTGATTATCATTGATTATTACAAATGTATTAAGATTTATTGATTTGGTTATGTTCACGGTATAAAGTATATCATTTATAAATAAATAAAAGTGTATTATATATTATTTATTATAATCAACTTTTTTCATTAAATTGATTTCAATAACCTAATACACCAATTAGAATGAAGATATCATTTATATCTACGTCATGAACCTAATAGTGTTGGATGTTATGAACTGTATTTTGACAAACTTGTGTTCACTTAGAATAAAGATAAAATCTCAAATAAGCTTATAAAGATAGA
>JBBPBT010000629.1:3475184-3489292 GCA_037974875.1 Cicer bijugum | reverse complement strand
CTTTTGGAGGAAAAACATTACTTCAAAATGACATCAATTTTTATACAAAAGATACACTTATGAATATATGATACAAGTTTGCTTGCCTAAAAATGACAGAATACATTTGGGATAAAATTTTACCTGTTTTAAAAATTAATTATTAATATTTTTATTCTTAAATTTAATATCAAATAATTTTTTTCTTAAATTTATATTTTATTAAATTTCAATCTTATCATTTTAAATTATATTTTATATGCATAAATGTTTTGAAAAAAACTTTTACTCATGATCTTTTTGTCCTCTTGGTACTATTGATCAATTTGCACGTTTTTTAAGTTGAACATTGTATTTAGGGAATAAATACTAAGACCCATTAACTCTCGCAACCAATTGAACTATAGTAAATTAATTTCTTATTTTGATGATTTCTAAATGGATTGATTAGTATCTCTTTTAAGAATCTCGATCTTATAGACATCATGCACGAGAGATTTAGGGTTGTCATATTTCTTTTAACATTTCGCTCTTACAAACGACAAGTTTGAGGGGTTATGGATTGACATAAATTTACCTGATACATTAATCCATTAATAAAAAGACCACATAAAACTAATAATCGAATATTATATTATGACTCATAATCTGAATACTAATTGAAGGTCTATGTCAAGCATATATATCTTTACTCGGTCTGTCTTAATAAACATGTGTGTATAAGTATTAATGGACACATCGGGAGGTTACCAAAGGCGTGTTTCTAAGTACAAATACTCTATCTCTGCAGGCACACTCCACATAGGAGAAGTTCAATTCGACCTTATTTATGAAATCTCCAAGAGTTTGCCACACATGTTGTTTACGTTTACGGCCACGAGTGACAATTCAACTGACTTCTACTTTAAAAACACTAACCTAGTTCATATTCATAGTAACAATTTTGACTAATAATGCGTAATAAGATAAAACTACGTTATAATCTTCGCGTTGTACGAGATATATAAATGTTAACATATTAATAGTATTGTGAATAAGATTTTAAAATTTCAAAAATAATATAATATGTATAGACTTTAAAATTTTAAAATTTCAAAAATAATACAATTTATTCATTTTTGTTTGTATAGTATTTTTTCAAGTGAGTTTATTTGAATAGTTACTATATATGAGTTGACAAACACGCATTTGAGAATATATAAAATATTTTGTAGAAGGTAATTGTAATTAATTCATATATTTAATATTAAAAATTCATAGTGATTATGATCCTACAAACAAAATTTATAAATTATATTTAGTGTTAAAAATATTAAAAATGTTTTAATAAATATTAATATATATAATTATCTACCGCAAAATCAAATTAGTCATTCTCTATTGTGTTGTCAAATCTAAATTTATTTTCAAAAAACTTTTAGAAAAATATAATATGGACAATCTTCTTTGTCTTTTGAGTAGTCAATATATGGACAATATATTTTCATGTCGTAGATGAGATAAATTAAAACAGATAATAATGGTTGATTACTCTATTTTAGTTTTGTATGTAAAAAATTATATATTGATTGTACTTTAATTTGTAACTCATAACACATTAATAGTTATACATAATATTAGATATTAAATAATAATAATAATAATATTAATAAGAATTTTCCAACTCTATCTACTTCTTTGAAAATAATTGGACTACAAGCCACTAATCGTAAAAATTGTTTGAAGAAATAGAATAATATACGTCAAAACAATTTTCTCTCGAAGACACAATAATAACACTCATATAAAGCTAAATATATATTATTGTTAGGTACTTCTCTTCTATAAATTAGATTGATAAAATTGAATATTTCTCTTCAATAAATTAGATTGATAAAATTGAATATTTCTCTTCAATAAATTAGATTGATAAAATTGAATATATATTATTGATATAAAGCTAAATATATATTATTGATATAAAACTTCATATTCATTTTTTAAAATAATATAGAATTAATGTAAAAGATGTTGGACAAACGTTATGAAATAATAATGTGACATTATGAAATAATAATAAGAAATTAATTTAAAAATTTGGAGTAGACGTTATGAAATAATATTTAAATAGGAGATAGTATAAGATAGTGGATGATATAGAATTTGTGAAAAAGCTAAAAACTGAAGAAACTCTCTATAAAGACACATCAGTTTTTTAACTGAGGTAAGCTGAGGTGGCAAATATTTATATATGTAGAAGAAAATGTGAGGTGTCAGCAGAGTCTGTTTTAAATAGAGTCTGTTTTAAATATATATAATAGATAATAGATTTATGATTCACTTGTCATATATTATTGTTGTTGATCGATAAAATGTTAGAGTGTGACATAATATGAAAAGTTATCTTATCATATCTTGCTTATACAATTACATCACTCACTACTCTTTTCG
Organism: Cicer bijugum; assembly: GCA_037974875.1. Classification (NCBI taxonomy): domain Eukaryota; kingdom Viridiplantae; phylum Streptophyta; class Magnoliopsida; order Fabales; family Fabaceae; genus Cicer; species Cicer bijugum. The sequence goes on along the minus strand of JBBPBT010000629.1, from coordinate 3,486,883 downwards.
TATAGGTTTATTTGTAGTTTCCTCGGCATCACCATCTTATATCTATTGTAAGTACCAAGTACAAACTACTAACAATAACAAATGTACACCAATACCTAATATATAGTATTGGCAGAATGTTCCACGAATTGTCTCTATTTCTAGGTGATTAGGAATTGAAATGATCTTCATTGTGACACCATTGGACTAATCATTTTCAAGATTTCCATCAATATGACATTATAGTGTAATTCCATGTGTGCATTATTTAAAAGTTATGCATAAAATTGCTAACTTAATTTCTAAAAAATCCAACTAACCATCTAGTGATAACTTGGATTATAATTAAAATATAGCTATTAAATGGAAATGAGAGATCTCTCAGGGGTCAAACTCGTTATGTTTTCACAACAAGAAAATCTTACCCATATCTGCCACTAGGACCACAAGTTGGGGAGTAAGTGGTACCACATGCTTCTTGCTTCAACCATCCAAATACATAAAGTTAAGAAATGCATGTGTCATCAATCGGCATATATACACCTCTCAATTATTGGTTATGCATGGTTTTCAATGTGAACCAATTATGCAAAACAAACTAGTAGTGGAGATGAAATACATTCATTTTTTTTTTTAAATTAGAGTTAGTCTTGATACCGTATGAGAAGTCTCTTATTAAGGGCATGTTTGGGAGGAAGGGGAAAGAGAAGGCAAAGAGAAGGAGAGGTCCCCTTTTATTATTGTTTGGGAATGTGAGATAACTCAATGGCTCCTTTTCTCCTCTGAATTTTATTTTATTAATAATCAAAATTAGCATCTAACATAGGAGTAAATATTTTTTTTAGTTAAAAATGTACGCAATGTTAATTTCTTTTTTATCGGTAAAGTTTATGATATAATATGTTAAATGAATATTTTGTCCTTGATATAAATAAATCAAACATCATAGTCACATCATCAAAAATTTATATCACATATTAAATTCATTTATTTTATATCAATTGGAGTTTTCAGTTTGAGAATCATACACATTAATTTATATGCAATTTAGTCCATGTTGAAGTGAAATCTAATTGGTAAACCATATGTTTATTTAATATATCATGTCATGTCATGGTCTATAAGTTAACAAAATGACCATTTTAATTGCTGCATTACAATTTTAAGCACCAATTAAGAAAGTTCATAATCTAATATTTACAATTTTAAAAATCAATTTGTCTATTAATTGATTTTGAGTATAAAGTTAGACATGCTATAGCATCTAGAATAAATTAAGCATGAAAATAAAATGCGAATGGAATGATAAAAAGTAATATGGGAGAGTGACTCTGATGAGAAGAGAATGTCATTCACTCATTCTTTACTGTTAAATAAAGTTTGAAAGAAGAGCAAAGTACAAGTTGCAGTTTCTTTGAGGAGTAATATATTCTTTGCATATAACTAGGGGACCACAAAGCAATTACATTACATTACATGATTTTGTATAGAGGTTTCAAATGAAAGACCTAATCTCATAAATGTATTTAGTATGTATAGGTTGTCACATTCTCACCTTATTTGTCGTCAAGCTATTGTATCATTCCAACCTATTCAAGCACTTGCTTTCACTCCCACATGCCTTATATATAAAGTTTAGCTCAAATGGGAATTAAATTAAATTCAATTCAAAGAATTCTGCGTCTTTTGTGGTGAGGGTATTGCTACTATTTATCTTGTGCAGAGAGGGATTAGAGGATTTATATTGAAACTTAACATTTTTTTTTTTGCTTAATCTTTTATCAAGTGAGGGGGTTAATTTGTTTCTCTTTAATAGTTTGTTTGCAAGTTCATATCGCACATTAGTATATAAAGGTATGGCATACACAAATCATCCTTTGTGGGACTTGTAGTTTTTGAAATATTGAAAATGATTTTATATGGTTGACATCATATATGTAAAACATCTTATATGTGACGACAAACTATACCAATCTGACCTCAACTAGTAAGGCTAATTAACAAACAGTGACTTGGTGTATCATATGAACTAATTAAATGACATTTTATATATGTTAAAGGCCTAAAAATCACATTATAACCCTCCACAATTCATGATTTCTCTTGATATTTCGTCAAAGAATTTCAATTGACACTCATATATATAGACGGTTTTATCAAGAGTGTGTTGCGAATCATACACCACCCATAATTACGGGATATAAAAAATCGTTAAAAGCTTCATAATTTATCCTCTTAATAATGCAGCATCTAGAACTTACACATACTTGAATAAAAAAAAGTTCTTACGCATACATTAAAGAAAATGGACAAAAAAACAAAACACTACTGCTAACAAATGAACAAGTGACTTAATTATTTTTACCACATTCAATAAAAAAAGCTAGGTTATGATTCACATGTTAATTTCCTCATTTGAGGCTTTGTCCTAACTTTATATAATTGATTGATATAGTTCCACATTTTAACAATTGTTTTACCACATTATGTATTTGTTGTACATGTTTATTTTTGACATTGTAAGAATTATTTTTTTAATGACAATCATATATTAACTATCACAATGTATTGACACTCATAGAATTGATTATAATAAATAAATAATCACCGACCGTTAGCAAATGAATGGCCTAAACAAAAAATGTACAAGTTAGAATTTTTTTATGAGGGAAAATTAGATTATTAATTAATTAAAATATTTATTATTTTAAAAGTTGCAAACGACTTTGAAAGCATGAGCTCATATAACTCAAGTGAAGTGGTTGTTGAGACGTTCGAAAGAGTTTGAGAAAAAGTATTTTCAACAAATGACAATTGGTTAATGCAACAATCTGATTGGAATGTCATGAAATACATACTAAAAGCAAGCATTAGTGTCCTTGGTCCTCCTAAAAAGTCAATAGCACTTTCATACTACCAAAGCTTAAGAATATTGAAGATCAACAAAAATACTCAAACTATATTAGGTAATATCTTTTATGTACTTATATCTCTCTCTACTTTCGGGTGACTGATGTTTGGTCCCAACTCTTCCTTTTGCTAAAGAAACCCCATAATGGTAATTTTGTGTAGATGCTTGTAATTCCCAATTTCAGTAAATATCTTATGTCAATTTTTTTTCCTCTTGTTTCTTTGTTACCTTTAGGCTTTTTTCTATGCCTATATAAAATTTTAGTTGATGGGTCCAAATTCAACGACCCAAAAAATATGTAGAAGATAAATTGAGGGGTACTCTGCCACCACTGCCTAGTTAGATCATTAGATCAACAAAACTAGAAAAAAATTATAGTACTTGTTTCTCTTACAAATAAAAAATTTATGCTAGTATGTGTAATGTCATGTATACCCCATGATGCTTCTATGTAAAGTTTCCTAAGTGGTGCCAAGCTTTAAGAGAAGAAGTTTACTACAAGTTATATAAAATTGAGTAAGAGCATCACTGTATTTAACCAAATTAAGTGGATAGATTTAGATTTCTACTCAGATTATCAGAATCACATAGAATTGTCATTATTCAGTAAAAATTACACTTTATCTATATTTAATATTTCAATATGTTTACTAGAATTTTAGTAGAGTACCATAATTTATGTAACTTTTGCTAAAAATAATCATATTAATTTAACCATAATTCTAGTAAACTTAGAGTGAAAATCAAAATGCACTTTAATTAGTCTTTAAAACTTCAACAAAATTATAATTTTATCGTGAATTTACTAAACTAATTGAAAATATACAATTAAAATTCTAAAAGGTAACTGATCAGCAGAAAGAAAAAAAGTGATGAATGCTCGGGTTGTATGAACTATATGAAGTGTAACTTTTTGCTAAAGGTTCCACTCATTCTGAAAACTATATTATTCTCATGCTTGAGGTTCCTTTTTTCATGTTAGACTTGTTGTGAAGCTAGGCATGAAATAATTATGAGCTAACTTTTTATTTTGGCAGGCACATGGTGCTGAATATAATTTTTGTAATTTATATGATTTCCTATATATGTATGCATCACTCTTTTTGATATTCTATGATGTCCTATGAAAAAGCAAAAATTCAGTTGGAAGTTGGTTACCTATTTTAACAATTTTTTGCCTTATAGAATCAATCACCTTGGTAATAACTTTGAGCCCAGTCTCACCCTATATAAAAATCCTATGTTATATAAATAAGTTGAAAATTCAACCTGGAAAAAGAAGAAAATTGGAAATATTTTGCTGACGTAAGTTAATGATTATGTTGATATTGGCACAATGTCACGTTTGAATGAGAAGCAAGAAAGCATAGATAAGAAATAATGTTTGAATTCCATAGTTCCCATTTGATATTGCCTAGTGATGCAAAGCATGATGGCTTATATGAGAAACAAAGTACCCCTCAGCCCAATATGGCAATTTTATTATTAATATATTTAAACTAGGTGGTTGGATCCAACTTCAAAATGTAACACTCAACGTCACATCCCGGCGTGAAGGGATCACATGAAATCGTAGCAATAATAGGCCTAATTACCCAAGGCCAGGGATATTATATTTTTTCTTATAAAAATAAATATATGAAAGAAATTAAAATATTGACATTAATGTGGATGATAGTGCCTTTGGAAACTCATGGAGGGTTGGTTTTGGTGGCTTGTTCCGGAAAGATAACGGTATCTTTAAGGGCCTTTCTCTCGCTTACATTTTAAATCTAACTCTATGTCTTACACAACATTCTAATAAACCTTAGTCTTTTCTCTTTGTTTTGTTATTTTATTTCTTCTAGATAAAATTAAAATACAAGTGCAATTTATTATCAAACTAAAAAAATATCTATTATATCAATAGAAGTAAAAGTAAAATATAGAATATTTGAAGAATTATGCTAGCAATATATATACTCAATACATATTTTAATTGGTTCAAATTCAAAAAGGTCTTAATTTATTTGGGATCTAATATAATTTATTTTGACCAAATTTTTAATTGTAATATAATTTTTTAAATAAAATCTGATAAAAAATTTATAAAAAATCTAACAAAATTATTTTGGGTAATTTTGGTATACTATATCGTTAAATGGGATATAAATAGTAATTTTTTTATTATATTTGTGTTACAATTTAAAGATGTCAAACTTTATTTATATTTTTTTAATGAAGAGTATTTGGATGGTTAAAATTTATAAACATAGTTAAGTTGATGTTTTAAATTTTGGTGAGATTATCATAATCACGAATTTGAAAAGTTAACTTTCATGCGAAACCTACACTACTAAAGTATAAATGAGTCGTATAAGTATTACTTAATTTAAGTGAGACTTTAATATGCCTTTGAAAAATTAACGTCATGTGTGAGGCCATAATTTCAACATCATCGCCATCAATTTATGGTTGTGAACCATAGCTTGAATTATGACAATGTGAGATGAAAATCGAATTCAATTTTGACAAAAACTATAATATGTTGATAGTTGTTTCCTCTAAAATGATACTTTTTACATCATGTGAAATATTGAACTTTGAGCATACCATTGCATACCTGATACTCCCAATGACCCTAACATATGTGATTGTTCTCATGATTTCCTTTTCTTCCTCTATGGTTTGTGACATGATGGAAGATAATTTAAAATAAGCTACTAATGGAATAGTTGCAGGTTTAGAAATGCTCATATTGAACTTGTTGATTACTTTGCTTAGGTAACTCTTTTGTGAGACAAGTAGCTTGTGTTTGTCTTCGAACCTAATGATATTAATCCTTAGGATCCTTTTGGCTGAACCAAGATCCTTCATCTCAGACTCCTTCTTGAGCTGATCCTTAAGTAGCACAATCATATACATGTCTTTACATGTCAATAACATATCGTTCACATATAGTAAGAAGTAGATGAAGCTATTGCATCTAAATCTTTTGAAATAAACACAACAATCATAACTACTTCTAATGAATTTGTGTTTCAGCATAAAGGAATCAAACCTCAAGGCCATTGTCTAGGTGATTGTTTGAGATGGCGTACTTAGTTTTTAATGTACATTTCATGCCATTTATTAACTTGAATTGATTGAAAACATATGATATTACCCAAGTTATTGTATATATTTAGTAATTAGGATTTGAGGTATGAGAAGGGTGATATTTACATCTTTTCTGTTAGGGAAATTTCTAAAATATATTTGGATTTTTCTAATAGCTATATTAATATAGCAAAATTAAATAATTGAATGTATCACTTGGTCAAGTGGTTGCAATGATTGGGTTTAATTCAAACCAATGCATCTATTAAGTTATCAAAAGTTGCAATCTTTCACAAGAGTTGTTTTCTTTCACCAATTGGTATGAGTTGAAGAGTTGTTTTCTTTCACCAATTGGTATGAGTATCTCTATAAATAGAGATATTTTAGAGACAGAAAGAACACAAGACAAAACAACACAAATTCATGTTAGATAAGTCAAAAATATTTATGAGTCATTTCTTCTTTTCTCTAGTGCACGAGAGTAAACGAAGAAACTTTATTCTGTAAAACACCGTTGATCGATATGCTTGATGTGAATGTGCAATTCACTTCAAGGATTCCAAAGTATCATGAAGGGGATTCGCCGGTTAACCCATTTGCATCCAATATATATAGATTGGTGGGGGTGAATCGAACTTAAAGCTTAGTGTGATACACACGCTTTGGAATTTATTTGTGCAACTTTCATCATCATTGAGTTCATCATCTTCTTGTTCATAATTTGCAGCATACCCCCAACAAAAGATCCAACATTTTCTTGTGTTTATAGGTTAAAGAGAGTGAGCAATCAGAGAGAAACACCAACAAATCATTTGAAGGCCAAAGCTGAAAAACCCATACGTTGAGAAATTGGCTAAGCGAATATGAAATGGCTTAACAATTTCAACATAGAAAGTTTGTTGAATTGTGTGGGGTATAATTCTCTAAGTGAGCAGATAATTCGCATAGTGAATTAAAGCAACCTATAATAGTTGTCAATTGTTGTAGGGTGAAGAAAGTTTATTCGTTAAGCGAGCCAGAAGTTCGTTAAGCAAAGGCAATTCATATCAAATTTTGGAAGGAACTTCACATTTTGTGAGTCTAAGAACCAAAGAGAAGATAGAGAGAGACCAAGAAAGGGATAGCGAGGGTGGGAAAGCTCAAGGAATCATCTTCAACATTCAATCTCTTATCTTTCTTCATGTATTGTAAGGTTATCATGTATATGTGTAACTAATTATCTCTTTGTTGGAATTAGATGTAATTAATCATACTTTTTATATCTTATGGATAAGATAACAAGTTGTGTGAGCAATCTCAGCCCAAAATATGATTGACATCCCTAAATTTGACAACATACATCTCATTCTCTCAAGAATAGTTCTATTCATTCTTTCAGTCAAACCATTTTGTTGAGGCGCATGTTTTACTCTTTTGTTCCTAGTAATATCTTGTTGCTTATAAAATGATGTAAATTCTCTTCACTATAAAACTCTAAGCCATTATTAGTTATAAGAGTTTTAATCATACTTCCAATTTTTGTTTCTACTAAAATATTTCATTCTTTAAAGGTTTTCAAGACTTCATCCTTACTTGTAGGAAAGTAAACCCACACTTTTCTACTATTATTATCTCGAAAATTAATGATTTATATATTACCTCCTTGAGAAGCTATTTTTATTGGACTCCATAAATCACTATGGATATAACCCATAATCCTTTTGGTGCAGTGTTGGCCAACTGTAAACTCCACTCTATTCATTTTACCATATATAGAGTGTTCACACAATAATAATTCTTCAATACTGTCTTTGTGACCACTCATAACCACTAATGCAACCTTCATCACCTTCGATGTACCATTTTCAACTTTGTATGAGTAGCCAGACTCCTCCAACATACATAGAGATATTAAATTCCTCTTGAGTTGAAGAACGTATCTCACACTCGTTAGTAGTCTCTTTGTGCCATTTTCAAACCTCAAATTCAATGATCTTATTCCTTCAAACCTACATTATGAATTGTTTCCTATAATGACCCTCCTTTCAGCAGTTTCTTAGTAAACAAGAATCCAAGCTTTCTTTAGAGTCATATGAAATGAGCACCCTAAGTTCAAGACTTATTCTTCATCAGAATAATTTGTGGTTTCCTGTAGCACATCAACATTTAGGTATCCTTCAAAAGCAATTGGTATCTTTCCATTATCATATTCAAAATCATTCTTCTTGAATTTCCTTTTTCGACAGTCACTCTTTAAATGTCTTTCTTTGTTACACTAAAAACATCTTTTATTTACTTTATCATTTTCATTTTTATTAGTCTTGAATTTCTGTTTTGATCATTTCTTTTTATACTTTGTTTTCACAAATAAACCTTCACTATTTCCTCCATCTTTTCCCTCATATTTTTGTTTCAATTCTTTTGAAATAAATGTTGATTGAACATACTCAAGAGATAAAGAATATTTACCATAAATCATTGTATCACTTAGGTTTTCATACGAAGGTGGAAAATAACTTAAAAGAAGCAGTGTTTAATCTTCATCTTTGATGTTGACTTCAATGTTCTCAAGATCAATGATGAGTTTGTTGAATTCATCAATATGTTCTTCAATTGACTTTCTTGCTTTCGTTGCAGAGCCTTTACTTCAAATAAAACCTATTTGCAAGAGACTAGCTGTTTTTCTTTTGCAACTTCTCTCAATGGCTTGTTCCCCCAAAGTCATAATTACTGCACTATGAGCTTTCTCTAAGATCTATCATTGTGGCTGGTACCCCAGACAATGCATTTGTTAATCCTTGATGAATCAATAACGCTTTCATCTTGAGTCTCCATATGCTAAAGTCATTCTTGTCATTGAACTTTTCTATGTCAAATTTCATTGTAGTCGTGATCCCTGAATCATAATCAAACTTTGATACCAATTGTTGATAGTTGGTTCCTCTAAAATGAAACTTATGTGGTTGCACATATTGAAATACAACTCATATCAATTCCTTATTTCACTAGAATCTTTAAGATGAAAAAGTAATTCAAGAATTGAAAGTAAAGAAAAACAAACAAAACACAAGTTTGATCACCCAATTTGGATTTCTTTTACATCTTGGGGACAAATTCCAATTTATGAAAATACCACTCCAAATGGTATAATTACACAATTTAATGTTATCTTCTCACTTGATCTTTGAAGATGATCAAATTATAAACTTATTCAAAAAATAATGAGTTGAAAATTTTAAGAGCAGTTAATAAAGTGTATATATATATATATATATATATATATATATATATATATATATATAATTCTTAATTGAATAACTAATCCTAACAACCACTAACTGAAATTGTTATAAGCTTCTAACAAATAACTAATCAGCTATGTCAATTATAGAAAAATAGTCTACAGTACAATGCATGAGTTGGGTCCAAATGTCCATAGTACCATAATTCTACATAATATTTACAAACAACATAAATCATGGAGATAAATCATGGAGATGTGATTTATGACATTAGCCAGATTTCAACCCCAATTTTTGCAATGCTAATAGTTTTCTATTTGTATTAGATTTTTTCCCATATTCATAAATTGCGGCAATAACATACCTTAATTAAATGTTCCGTACGAAAGATATAAAGTCATCACATCACCGCGTATTAATTAGCTTCTCAAAACACTGTAGTTGAAGTGAAGCTTACAAGTCCATTACGTTTGCAAAAGCTTTCTCAAAATAATATGGTTGAGATAGACTTTATGGTTCATATTGTTCCCTATTAATTGGCAAATTCATGTTAGTAGATTCTTCATTATGCTAAAGTTGGGTAACTAGCTAGCGTGTGCAATATAGAATAGATTAGATTAGATTATAGTATTCACATGCTTTGTATATATTTTTATTTTATTATATTTTTGTGTTCTGACTTTGCCTTACGGCACACGGTTTGTGCTCAAACAAGGAAAAGGTAAAGGAAACAAATTTGCTTGTACAATTGAAAGTGTCCAAATGGGAAATTTGGTGCTTCCACAAACGGTGAGAAATTTGTTATCACTTCACAAAATGGGTCAACACACTTGCAATTTTGATTGGCTACTTTAAGTTTAGATTTTAAACCATCTTTGGCTAAGAATTAATCTTTTGATTTGAACGTGCATGTGCAACTTGATGAACAAAAACTTCTTAAATTTGCTTCATACAGTAATTTTCAGGTCTTGTTCCATAAGGGGAAAACATGAATCAAGCTAAATGTGATGCAAATATTTCCCATTAAATGATGCCACCCACCGGTCACAAAATCTATCATTATTTATTGTAAAGTGAACTAAACAACATGTAACCATTTGATTAATAAACATATCTATTATATATATTTAAAACAGACTACACCGCCACCTCACACTATTTTTTCTACATATACAAACATTTCTCACTTCATTAAAAAAATTGACGTGTACATCTTTATTGAGCTTCTACTTAATTTATGAATAATTTTTCCACAAATTATATACATCGTCCACTATTTTATATTATATATCCTATTTAAATATTATTTCATAATGTTTACTCAAAAAATTTACATTAATTTCACATTATTATTTCATAACGTCACATTATTATTTCATAACTTTTGCATAACATTTTTCACATTAATTTTACGGTATTACTCAATACGTTTTTTTATGTCTGCATTAATCATCTACTAATAATTTTTTTTATCTTGATTAATCTAACTTCACATTTTTTTTCTTTTACAAATATATCTGATATAGCTCATCAGAAGAAAATGCGAAAAATTGCAAGAGGGAGAATAAGTTTTTACAACCTGACTTTGAAGGTCCGATGGAAGCTTTTATTAATAGCGTTTCCGACTAACATGGCTGCGAAAATAATTGATTTATGCATTTTCTTGCATAATTATCATATGCCAAAAAACACTTATCAATTTCAACACTGAGTTTAATAGATTTCTTTAAATTTAACAGTTATTGTTTATTGTTATTGGACAAAAGAAAAATTGTTGGCACTGCCTAAACTTCTACTAGCACTGCAGTTTAAGGATTTGTTCGTTTAAGTTTCTCTATTAAGGTAGTTAGTTATATTTGAAGTGTCTTATATATTAAATGAGAATATTTTTTTATAGAAATTTAAACTCAAATTTAATATATTATAAGAGTCTGGTATGTTCTCATATATCAACTCTCCGATGGTAATAGATACAAAATTATATGCTTAAATATTGAATGTTGCGTATAGAATGCTTATAAATTAAAATGTTGTTTTGGTTTGTGTCATAGCACTAGGGGTTTTAAGTTGAATAAAATAGAATTGGTGATGAAATATCTCCTAATTAATATCAATTAACCTTTGAAACTTTTACTACGTGACAAAATTAAATTATATGAGAAATTTAATCATATTTATCTTTCTTTCTAAATATGTAGAATTCTATCAAGGTGTGAATGATTGTGCAAAGAAAATAAATTTTTCTCTTTTTATTCTCTATGGATTAATAAATCAAGATACCAATCTTAATACTATATTTGGTATTAATCATTTGAAAAAAATTAGTGATTTTTTAATTTTATTTATAAGAAATATGATTTTTAAGATGTATTTATCATTTAAATAATTTTTTTAATGTTTGTTTTTTAAATATTAGTGAATGTATATAATGTCTTACACTTTTTACGAAGAATTTATTTATAAAAATATTCAAAAATAAAAATAAAAATAATAATTAGTTCATTAGCATT
>JBBPBT010000629.1:3440864-3457857 GCA_037974875.1 Cicer bijugum | reverse complement strand
TCCATATTTGAATTTCAAAGCACTTCTTCCTTTCCAATCCACTTTATTTCCATCAACCAGCTGATTCCTATCACCATACTCAGATTTTTCCTGCATGGACAAAAATATATATAAAAAAAAAAAAAAAGAAAACAAAGTACCTAGTAAGAAAATGGAGAAAGGTGAGGTACATGGAGAGCACTTGAAAATCAAAGAAATTTTTAATACCATGGGTCTGCAGAGCACTGTGAGTAGCCAATTCCAAAGAAAGATATAAACTAGAGAAAATACAATGACAGCAGGCACGACCAATGTCTCTATATATATATAAACAATAAATTCAAAGCATTATTTATACTAGCATGGAGACAAACACCGGTCTTTCTATCAAATTTTTTATTATGCTAAAATGTATAAATATTTTATTATGTTTTTTGGTATAATTTTAAGTTATTTATGTATTTTAGATATTCTCATTCTTTTTATGATATGTAGTGATATATATTTATCAATCAATTATACACACAAGTATGTAATTATATATATATAGCCTTGTAAGTTGTAAGACTGTGACATTAACGGCTGGAGCGTGGATGGATGATAAAATGGTTTAATTTAGACACAATGCAACTTTACTTGGTTGATAGTGAAATGAATTGCGTGAGATTTACCGATTTTGAAAGAGAATGATTCCAAATTTGTTGCAGTCTATATTTAAATGCTCCAATAGAGTTAAATTTGGAGTGGCACTACCTTGTACATGGTTAATGTTATGGCAATGTCGTTTAGATGATCTCTAGAAATTCCGTGTCAATGCAATTTTCTTCCACTTTGGCATGTATGTCCATTACTATAAGTTCAGACATATATCAAATTAGACTCTTGATTGTTACACCATTTCTGCATTGCCAGCATATAATACTATTTAAACTCTTAACTAAAATAACATGGTAAAAAGATAAATATATAAAATTATAAATTAACACCAAACTAAATATTTTATAAGATAAAAAAAAATAACATTAATGATGGCTAAATATTAATAATTTTAAAATATATATTTTTTTTGTTTGTAAATTAAATGGTAAGAAAACTCGTACCAACTGAATTGGTTCAATTTTTTTAAGGCAATACAAGAGACTGACAAAATATTTTCTGTTTTTTATTTAAATCACTAAAAAATAATATACTCTAAATTATTGAATATCAAATGTAAGAAACGGACCATTTATTATTCCATTTTGAGTTCCAAACCGAAATTTGATTGGTTCACCAGTTTTAAAATTAAACCAGCCAAATCCAATCTGGTTTTTACAAATATACATGAGTGTATCGATTCAAGTAAAAATGTATAACAAAAGTGTTCAAAACTTTTAATAAACTTACCTTGTAATGTCAGACAGACATAAACTCACCTTGTAATGTCACTATGTTCATCTTCCATTAAATAAATAAAATTTAATACAAAGTTATAGAAATAAAATAAACCACTGCATCACCATCAATTAAATAACTAAAAAGGAACATCTACATATCACAAAATAACTCAAAAGATTCCCTGTGCAAAGAATGCTTAACTATTGTTTATAGTGTGAAAGGGAAAAAAATAAATAATCAAAATGAGGAGAATATGAATCAATAGTTTAGCAAGGAGTACTTAATCCTCAATACAATTTTTCCTTTTTCTACTCCAAGCTTAGCTCCTGTAACTAACCAATGACCAGGAATATCTTGCGGCCCTTTCGACATTTCTGTCATGTCGACAATTTTCGCCAGTTTTCCAATGTGGACCGAACTATCTTCCTTTTTATCATCAGAGGTTTTCTTTGTCAATGACGACGAAGCACCATCTGCTCTGTGTGCAGCTGCAGGATTAGAAGGGTTATGATCCCATACCGACCGTCTTATTGTGCACCCCGGTACCTTAGAGAAAAGTAGTTTGAGATGTAATACATTTTTCGCACCGAAGTCCCAAACACCAAGCTGCGCACCGGTGACTATATGAACACCAGAGAGGTCTCCAATGCTGGTTTCGGTTATCTCAATTGGTGCAGTGCTTACATGGGAGAAATTCTTCCATTTGATCGGCTCAAACCAACGACTGTCTTGCTCCTCGGGACCTTGCCATTTCGGAGCACCTATGGCCATGTGTGCATCCCAGTGAGGTTGAAGGTTTTTCGGGAGTGAGACTAAATGCTGCAAATGAATTGCAAGTCGGTTTTGTTTGCTTCCTTCGAGGCTCAGCCTTAGTCCAGTCACCGGCTTGCGTCCAACGGTTACCTGCAATGACAAGTCATGGTGTTGTCTCACTCACTTGTAGTCTAGACTTAACAACATGCATATCCAAATTCCAGAGTACATGATCTTTAAAAACTTATGCGATGGTGTGATAAATGTAGGATCCTGAACTCAACTACACAAATTTATAACATAATTATATTCTATAGTATATGTCATAAAGATTTGCTTTCACTTGCTTAAGAACTAAAACAACTCTCCAATTTTATCTAGAGTGCCAAACTCTATGTAATCCTGACACTTCAGATTGAAAGCCTGTTGATACTTCGATGTCTGACACCAACACAACAGCAGCACATGTGGTTACATTCAATCACTTTTATTTTTCTGAAATTATTACGGTTATCTACGTGTCTGTATTTGTGTCAGTGTTTAATAGGTCGTACAGGCTTGTTTTTAACAATAAACATAGGCAGAGTTTTTAATCTAATTCAAATAAAAACTTGTAATTTCTCGCTTTTGTAGCCTATGAATATGATACTTCATTTTACCCTCTGTGTGTTACAATATATTGACTAAGGTTTCTGACACATCTTGATAGCTGATTTCAATTCAATTAAATAGAGATAGAATGACAATATCAGCACTAATTCTAAGCTCTGTGTTGTTAATAGTCCTCTTTTGACATAATTTGATAGCCATGTTAAATATAGTAAGAATTTAGTAAACAATACCTGATCTGGACTGACAAAAAGCTTAGGTCCCATTAAGCTGAACTGAAGAGATTGACAGACAGGCTCCTTTCTTTGTAGATTATTCTGTTCCGGTGCCCAAACTCGAGTTATTTGGAAATCCAAGAAATACTGTAAGTCTTCGATAGGTGGTTTATCTGCATAATATGACAGAGGAGTCAGTTATATACTTTACAAAATTATGTAAACATTTTGTTATAAATGTACAGACACCATCATGTCTGGTTTTACTATCCCAGTTTTCAAGTTCATTTTCCTCTAGATTCTGGTAATTTCATGGATAGTTTTAAGGCACAGAACCTGAACTTTTTCCTTCAAATTCATATGATAACTGGAAGTATATTAACTTTATTTAGCTTATTATTTTTTAACTTCAAACCGCTTACAAAACTATCTTGATCGATATGGCAGCTTGTATTCTGAGAAAGTTTATGATATTAACTGCATCTAGGGGTTAATAAGTTCAGTACACTAGCATAACTATTGCCAGCAGTAATAAAAATCAACTTTGCAGCATTAATAATTGGATTATAACTTACACTCGAGATATAGATCGATAGCACGGGCCAAAAACTTTACACCTTGTACTCCTTCAAGAAGAGAAACAATGGGTGTAAACTTCATGTTAATGATGTCTGGTGCCAATTTTACAGTTTCCACCCATTTAGTATGACTTTGCTCAAGATCATCCCCTCCTCTCCTCCTAAAAATGACTGTAACATCCTGCAACAACATAATGAAAGATCACTTCACTGAGATTCGTAGATTGACAGCGTCAATGTACTGAATTAGCACATAACCATTTCCTATTAGAAATAGTGCTTTTGCTAGAAATAAATGCACAAGGCTAAGCCAGTATGCATTTGCATAAAAATCTATTTGGATTGACTTATTTGAGCTTATCTACTGGTATAAGCCCTTGTAAGTCTGTTTGATAGAGATTATGGAAACAATTTATGAAATGTTCATACGGGGCAGCTTACAATAACAACTTATAGCTTATGACATTTTTCAGCTTATTCCCATAAGCTTTCCCAGATAGCTTACGAAAACAACTTATAGCTTATACAAAAATAGTTTGACTTGATTTTATCTTTTGTTATAGAAATAGTGTATACATAAGCCCTTACATGATACACATTTTTACTATAAGCACTTATTTAAGCTATTTATTCAAACAAGGTAAAAATAAAACAAAGTTCATAAATAAAGAAGCAGAAAAGGATATCTATTTCTAAGTATTAATAGGGAAGAGACCACTCTTAATGCTAACCTTTTCCTTGTACTTCAAAGTGGCGGCTCCTGACGAGTTTTTTGCATCAAGAAACCTATCATTTTCAATGTCCTTTACATAGTTCTCAATGTCAGGGGCGGACAAAGAAGACGATTGATGCTGCCTGACATAAACCACATCTCTTCCACCAACTGTTGCAGATGTAACAATATGTGTACCGTAATTCTCAATAAAACTGAGAAGAAAGGGCAGAAGATTCCAATTAGAACTATATAATTCTTTCTTTTGGGATTTGTAAAGGGAAATGGGAAAAATATTGGAACAATGAAAAATGCCATTGTCTTCTGCATCAAATAATGGGTCATATGTACACTTGACATTTGGAAATGTCGTAGAAACTATAAAATTTAATCTAGATGTCTATGTAAAAGTATGCACTTTCATTTTAATAAAAAAAAACAGATTAAGCATCTGGAAAATACAATGCACAATTTCTTTAATAAGATAACTAAATGACACTGATGACAAGTGAAGCATACAGAAATTCATTTACTATATATAGCATGTATTTTGTACTATATACATTAAACAGTAAAAACTTAGTTTACCTAGCCAAGGATGCTGGATCCCAAGAGTACGGAACAGCGCGCCTGACTTCATCGTTCAAGACCAAATTTAGTTTTGTCAATTTAACTTCAATCAGCGGAATGAAATATCCTACCATCGCAAGAGATTTGGTGGCTGCTGCGTCAACCATCCAGGAGCCAGTAAAATTGAACATAGAATTGAAGCTTCCAAGTGGAATTTCTCCCTTTATGCCTGATTTCTCATTGAAATATTTTGCCATCTGAAAAATTCAGTCATCATGTAAGGTCACCAAAGTAGGCTACAATAGATAATGCATGTCTTAAATAATAAAAGAAGTTGGCTACGAGGATTCTCGCATGCCATTATGCTCAATCATATATCATACTCTCCAGCCATGTCTTTGGATAAACGCCTTATAAGTTATTTTATTACTTTTTCATATCATTTGAAAAAACATTCTAAAATTTTCTCTTCCATGGGGACCACTTGAACCTTGTTCTAGAAAAATGAACTATTACATCATCCATTCTCCTTTCAAGGCATTTACTCAAACAAAATCCCTAGGCCTTCAAAGGATTTCTCATCATGCATCTCTAATGTAGAACTCAAATATCAATGTATCAAGAAACCCACATATTCATGCATAGAGTCTACAAATATAAGGTTCTCAACACATCAAAGCGGCTATTAGATTATCCATCTATCTTCAATCAAATGAGGCTATTGATAGATTTCAAAACAAATAGATTATTGAGAACCTGTAACTCCTAACACCCCATTTGTTTGAACATTTGGAAAGGAAAAATATAGAAGATTGCACTATTCGCATCCAAAATCATTTTACAAATCCAAATTATATGTCAACACTGGCAGTATATCTGAATAATACACTACAATAATCAACAATTTAGTCACAAGATAGTACCAGAAATAGACTTGGCTGCTTGAAGGAACCATAAAACTATAAAATTACCCGCTCGAGCGACCTTCCCCTTTATCACTAACTACGAGTCAACCCAATATTTTTCATATAAAAAAGGTAGTACCAATAACATAACCCCAGTAAGTAGAAACTTTGTTGGAAATTTGCAGAGGTTGCAAGATAAAATAAAGCCTTGTTTTGCATATAAATAAAACATAAAGTTAATGCATTGATACCATTCAGAGCTCAGCTAAATGGTTCATATAATTGTTCAATACCAATGCAGAGTCTAATTCAAGTAAGGTGCAATTTTACTAAACTCCCTGATAATGTTCTACATAACGAAAACCAATTAACAAACTTACTAGAAATAAAAATTAGTTAGAATTAGTTTATAGGTGGTAGTTTGTTAAGTCTCCACTAAACTCTATATATAAAGTCTTTTATGCATTCATTTGGTATCTTTTTCTTATTCTATCACTATAGAATTTATCTTCGTTTTAATATTATCTCCTTTTCATGTTTTCTATCAAGATTCTTAATAAAACTCTGACTACCATAAAAACATACTAACAATTAACATTTGCCAATAAAATAAATAAATAAAAATGGAAAATAATCAATCTGAGATATTATTACCCTCTGAAGCAATAAAAAAAATTAAAATCGAATGAATGAATGGAAATAATGAATTACCTCTTGGAAAGTACAAACAGGGGTCTTGTTGATACCACTCTTCCCAAGGGAGAAATCAATGTCCAAAGAGACATTAGGAACAACAAGGTGTTGAGAGAGAACAAGATCCCTATTATGATTGTGATCAAGATGAACAAGTCTAGACCCAGGTGCCCCTTTGCAATAGAGAAGCCTAATATCTGATGTAACATCAAAGCCACGACCCAAAGCTTGGATTGAGTTGAAAAGAGTTGCAGAGAGAGAATCAGAGCTTGTTGTTGAAGTTGGGTTTTCCATGGTCAAGTGTAAAACAACAGGAACATGGAAAGTTCAGTTTTTTATTAAAAGAGAATGAGAAGAAGAAAAAAAAAAGGTTGGACTTTGTTGTTATAGTAGCTGTTGGTGAGGTTTGAAGTTGTTGTTGTTTTCTTTCTCTTTCTCTTTCTCTTTCTCTTGTATGTTCTAAAAAGGTATAATAACAACTATTTGGGGTTTGTTTGACTGTAACAACAATGATACTAAGAATATTAATGTATTGTCTGAAAACGCGTTTTTTTGTAATCTTTAGGGACCATAGTCCATCCACATGGTTCAGTTCACTGGAGGCTGAGGCTTTCTTTTTTAAAAAATAAATGAATAAAGTTTATGATTTATATTTATAACTTTATGGATTTTAGAGTATATTTTCAAAACTTAAAAGAGCACAAAGTATTTATAGATCATTTATCTAACAAGTTTTTAGTGGCATGGCATGGAAGTTAAACTCATGCTTTTTGTGAAAGGAATATAAGTCATACTTTTTTTCTTGTCAAATTGCGGGTTTACTAATCATGTTTGGTATGTGCTGTTTTTAATTTTTATTTCTTAAATGGAGTTTTAGTGTGTTTGGTTATTCAAGGTCAAAATCTTTTTTTGAATATAAAAATGAGGCAAATTTATGTTTTGAATAAAGACTTAAATATGCAAATAACAGCCCTTATTACCGTGGTTTGTCAAAAAAAAATGTGGAACAATAAAAAGAGGTAGCTTTTGATTAAACTTATTGTCTCGCCATGGTTTTATGTTTTCGAATATACATTTGATCTCTTCTAAAATTGAAACTAAATATGCATTATTAATTCTTTAAATTATTTGTTTTCTTATGAAACTAATTCTCTTTTTTAATTTTTTTCTTAGAATAACTTTTGGGTTATAAGGTTTTGACTTTTTCCTGGTATTGACTTTATTTTTTTAATTATTTATTAGTTCATTTGTCTCACACTAATGGTTATATTTGTAAAATTAATTTATCTTAAAAAAAATTATTTTTAGTTTTCAATACAACTTTAAAATTTTGTATTTTCTAATTAATATTATATACATTACTCTTAACTTATTATTATTTCACTTTATGTTTTTTATATTTAAACTAAATCAATGGTTAATAATGATAATTTAGTTACATTAATATTTTCTCTTTTGTTTATTATCTTTTTTAATTTATGTGAAATTGTCAAATGTCATAATTATTTTAAAATAAAAAGAATATTATATATATAACATTTAATTGTTAAAGTTAATTGAATTGTTGACGTATTTAAAATCTTTTTCGCAATGACCTTTTTATACACTAAATTTCGTTTATAAAAAATATTGTGTATATTAATTGTATTAAAATTTTAAGTTTGAAATATGATATTAAAATCTTTCGATATCTTAAAATATTTGATCTGGTATTGCTCTGGTGCTACCGTTATTTTATTTGTTATCTCCTATATTTAAAAGTAAGATCGTTAATGAGGTGGTTTTGCATTATTCAAAGAACTTGCTTCATTTTTAGGTCTCCGTGTTGGTATCCCCGTGCTCTTTGTTGCTTCAATTGCAACGTTGATGTTCAATGTTTCAACAACAAACAAACAAATAGGTATTGGAATGTGCGACTTATTAGTCTGATCATTTTGTTATGGCTAAAATGAACTGGTGTCATATCATCACATCGATGAAGTGTTAAATTTGGAGTTTGTATAATTTTTAATCTTATAAATTTAATGTTTTTTTAAATAGATTATACTTCATCAAATTAATAAGTAGAATTTATCGTGTATTCTAAATAAAAATAATATATATTTTTTAAATAAAAATTAATTTTTTTGAATAACTTTATATTCTCTTTTTATTCAATGTAAATTTTTTAAATATTTGCCTTTTATACTCTCTTTTAATTTAATGTAGAATATAATAGATAATTTTAAATAAAAATCAAATATAAAAAATAATCAACAAAATTTTGGGTATTTTATTTTATTTAAAGTAGGCGCATCAAGTAACGATAGATAGTTTGCTTCAACTTCAAAATTTCACCGAAACCATTTCCTTCAAATTCCAAATCCGAACAGAAATTTCGTGAATCAACATGGAAAGACTTCAACGAATGTTCGCAGGTGCAGGTGGAACGCTAGGGCATCCACCTCCAGATTCTCCAACCCTCGATTCCTCCGAGCAAGTCTACATCTCTTCCCTCGCTCTTCTCAAGATGCTTAAGCACGGTATACTTCCCTATTTTATCCTAATTCAATCACATGCTTTCCAATTTCATAAATTAGGGTTTCATATAATTCATTCTTTTCATTTTTTATTAAATTAAATAGGAAGGGCTGGGGTACCTATGGAGGTTATGGGTTTGATGCTTGGAGAATTCGTGGATGAATATACTGTTCGTGTTGTTGATGTTTTTGCAATGCCCCAGAGTGGAACTGGTGTTAGTGTTGAAGCTGTTGATCATGTTTTTCAGACTAATATGCTTGATATGCTCAAACAAACTGGACGGTATTTTATTTTTGTAATTTTATTATTCATGTTTTTGCTTGGATCCATTAATTTATTTTCATGGTGATTGTGTTGCAGACCAGAGATGGTTGTTGGTTGGTACCATTCACATCCTGGATTTGGCTGTTGGTTGTCTGGTGTTGACATAAATACTCAACAGGTAGTATTTGTGCTTTTATGTGTTGTTTCTGTATGTAGTATTGCTCAATCCAAAGTTTCTATATGTCGCATGATCCCATTAGTTTTGATTTAATGGTCTTTTTTATAACTTTTAGCAATGTGGTTTGAATGTCATTGTTTTACTTTTGTTGGCATCTTTACATGTATCTCTTTGGTGTGAATACACTTCTCACTGTTTCTGTTTTTTTTATATTCAAGTTTCTTATTTTTGTTGAACAATCTTTGTTTTGAAGAGTTGTGTGGAAAGCACTGTAGTCAATGAATCTGTTTCTGAAATTAATAGAAAAGAGAACAATATAGCATCTGAAACTTTTCCAGCCCACTATACTAACCGTCTAACCCTCAGCTTATAACTACTATGATTTATGAACCTATTATCAGTCTCATCAAAATTGCCAACATGGCTTTGGTTAGTTTCCCCTGGAAGATCACAACATACAGTGACCATACTACTATTCTCTGTGCTAACTTAACAGAAAGAGTACTGTAAAATCATTTTGATAAATTTAATGACTATATCACCCACACAAGTTAAGTCGGGGCTTAAAATGCTAGCTAGATGTATTTTAATTTTAACAATTGATAATTGATGTTTCCATTGTAGTTGTACTCTTTATTTGTGAAGAGGATTGAGGTTAAATACTAACTGGAAATATTTGATTTTTCCTCCTGATTTCTTAGAAAGTCAATATTTGTTAAGTATGGAAGCTTGCTCTGATTCCTCAAATAGGGAGTACTTTATTTTTAAATACAAAATGTCGACGCTATCATTGGAAGCAAACCATTTTCTTGCTAATTGAAATTAGTGTCATGGAATGCACTGCCAACCATTGCCTATTTTGTAAACTTGAAATTTGAATTGTCTGGGATCGAAGTTTCTAGCTAGGCCTAAGGGTTATAATTACTCTTGTTTCTTATCAGTTATTTGTTTGTGCTGCTGGTTAATGTAAGTAAATTTTACGTGTCCTGCAGAGTTTTGAGGCTTTGAATCAGCGGGCAGTGGCTGTGGTTGTGGATCCAATACAAAGTGTTAAAGGAAAGGTGGTGATTGATGCTTTTCGATTGATCAATCCACAGACAATGATGCTTGGACAAGAACCAAGACAGACAACATCCAATCTGGGGCATCTGAATAAACCGTCCATTCAAGTGTGTCTCTCAAACCCTTTTTTCTTTTTTGACTTCTATACTCTTTTTTTTTTTTGATGCATTTATTTTGAACATATTTTTACTAGTTCTGACCTACCTATTTTGCCCATCTTTAGGCATTGATCCACGGGTTGAACCGACATTATTATTCCATAGCCATCAATTACAGGAAGAATGAACTTGAGGAGAAGATGCTGCTTAATCTTCACAAGAAGAAATGGACTGATGGTTTGACACTTAGGCGTTTTGATACACATTCCAAAACTAATGAACAGACTGTTCAGGTAATTTAAGGATACTTGTGAGGTGGATTATTGCCTATCTCATTGATCAATTATACTGGCTGCATAATTTAATTTTCTTATTCTGATTTTAAGATTAGAAAACCGACCCTATATAACTGGTATATTAGATGCTAATAGACCTCATTTAATTTGAAACATAGGAAATGCTGAGCTTAGCTACCAAATACAACAAGGCTGTCCAAGAGGAAGACGAGTTACCCCCTGAGAAGCTTGCAATAGCAAATGTGGGAAGACAAGACGCCAAGAAGCACCTCGAAGAGCATGTCTCAAATTTGATGTCTTCTAACATCGTTCAAACTCTTGGAATGATGCTTGATACTGTTGTCTTCTAGAGTTGTCATTTTGAACCTTCTGGTTTAATCTAGCGTGTTAAGGAGACAAGTTCTTATTTATAACTCGGGTTTCCTAATTAATCTCAGACTATATTTGAATACAGATGTGTTCTTTGGACGAGCTGGAAAGGTCAAGAAAGTAAAACTTAGCACCTAGTTTATGTGGTGTCTTCCTCAGTATTATTAGGTTTCCTTTAATTGTATCATACTGCAGGATTTTATGTTTTATAGATTATCACACGAAAAATGTCAGCTATGTTTTAAAATACCATGTTAAACACATAATATTACATAAAGACATTTAAATTTAATTGCAGTTATAGTCTTCCTATTTTTATCAATTCAAGAAATTGGTCTTCTTATTTTAAAATATGACAATTTTGATATCGTATTCAGATTTTTTAACTAAAAATAATGGTTTGATATGTTTTAAATAATATGACATATAATACGATAATTTAGAATAATTAACACTCATGAAATCATAATAAATCTCTCTAAAAATTTAATTTTTAACTTTGGAAATTTTCATTTTTGTAATTTTGGATAAAGACATAAATAATTAATGCATTTAGATTGTTTTATATGTTAAAGTTGTATTAAATATTATTTTAAATATATTAAATTATTATTTTTTTAGTTTAAAAATATAAAAATAAATCAAAATTGTTGACTTTTTAAAATAAAGAGATTAAAATTGCAATTAAGTCATATATTCCATTCAATATGTGGTCTTGTGACCACAAGCATGGTCTAAATTGAGCCACATTCATTAAAGTTAAGGTCTTGAAAGTAGGGTGTGGAGATAACTTACCTCCATGCTCTTATTCTTCATAAAATGAGCATCAAAGTACATTATTCCGAGACTTAATCAAGGACCCCAATTAAAATTCTTTGAAACATTGACAAATTGTTGTGTATTTTCCATACATCTTCCCCATTCCCTATCTTTAATCAAATAAAGTCTTCTAATAGTATAATTCCAATACATATATCATCACTTCATTTTCTATGCCTATAAATACATAAAAGTGTCAAAACTCCTTTTTCACCAATTACTACATCCACATTAGTATTTTCACTTCACCATCCAAAACACCATTTTTATTCCTTTTTTCTTTCTTTCATCTCAAACTCCCAATTTTTCCATGGCAACAAGAAGAAAAAAAAGCAATAGGCATTGACCTCGGCACAACCTACAGCTGCATTGCAGTATGGCAACACAATCATGTTGTAGGCGATGCAGCCGTAAACCAACTAACCACAAATCCTCACAACACCATTTTTGATGCCAAATGTTTGATCGGTCGAAAATTCTCCGACCAATCAGTTCAACAAGACATAAAGCTTTGGCCTTTTAAGGTTGTTCCAAAAAACAGAGACATGCCCGTGATTGCTATCACTTACAAAGGCCAACAGAAACTTATTTCACCTCAAGAGATATCTTCCATGGTGTTGTCTAAGTTAAAGGATGTTGCTGAAAGTTATTTGGGTCATGAAGTGAATGATGCTGTTATCACTGTTCGTCTGTTCCTGCTTACTTCAACAACTCACAAAGACTAGCTACTAAAAGGATGCAGGGAAAGTTGCTGGCTTTAATGTGATTAGGATCATCAATGAGCCTACTGCAGCTGCTATAGCTTTTGGTTTGGACAAGAAAAAATAGAGACAAGGTGAGAAGAATGTGCTTGTGTTTGATCTTGGTGGTGGAACTTTTGATGTTTCCTTGGTTACCATTGATGAAGGAATTTTCAAAGTTAAGGCTAGATTAGGAGATACTCATTTGGGTGGTGTTGATTTTGATAACAATTTGTTGAACTGTCTTGTTTGAATTGTTTAAGAGAAAGTACAAGAAGGACTTGAACATAAGTGAAAATTCTAAAGCTTTGGGGAGGTTAAGGTTACCATGTGAGAAAGCAAAGAGGTTACTTTCTTCAACTTCTGAGACAATTATTGAGCTTGATTCTCTATGTGGAGGGATTGATCTACACGTCACTGTTACTAGAGCTTTGTTTGAGGAAATTAACAAGGAGTTGTTCAAAAAGTGCACGGAGACTGTGGAAAAGTATTTGGTTGATGCAAAGATTAGTAAAAGACAAGTTGACGAGTTTGTTCTTGTTGGAGGGTCAACTAGAATTCCAAAGATTCAACACCTATTGAAAGAAATGTTCAAAGTCAACGGTGAAGTCAAAGAGCCATGCAAAAGCATTAATCCTGATGAAGCTGTGGCTTATGGTGCAGCTGTTCAAGCAGCAATATTGAATGATGTAGGAGACAAGAAAATTGAAGGGTTGTTGTTGTTGGATGTTATGCCTCTTAGTCTTGGGGTTGAAACGGATGATGGTGTTATGTCTGTTTTGATTCCAAAGAACACTATGATCCCTACAAAAAGGAGAGTTTTTTCTCTACATTCTCTCATAGTAATCAAGATAGTGTTTTGATTAAAGTGTATGAAGGAGAAGAAGCTAACACTGAGGATAACTTTTTTCTTGGAAAATTTGTGCTTTCAGGTTTCTCTAAAAGGGTTCCAAATATTAATGTTTGTTTTGATGTTGATGTTGACGGTATTTTGGAGGTTACTGCTGAAGATAAGGCAAAAGGGCTGAAAAAGAAGATTACTATTAGTAACAAGGATGGAAGGTTGAGTTCTGAAGAGATGAGGAGGATGGTGATAGATGATGAGAGGTATAAGGTATTGGATGAGGAGGTGAAAAAGAAGGTGAAGGTAAAGAACTTGTTTGAGAATTATGTTTATGAAATGAGGGATAGAGTTAAGAAGCTTGAGAAGGTAGTGAAAGAAACTATGGAATGGCTTGATAGAAACGAATTGGCTGAAATTTATGAGTTTGAATTCAAGAAGCAGGAGTTGGAAAAGAATATGCAATTTATCTCATTTTGATAATGCGCAAAGGATTTAAGAACAAGTTTAAACTTGAAAGTTAGAAGCAATGTAAAATACTTTTAAGCTTCGTGCAATTTTAAACTTTTTTAAATTTTAGATTTCACTTTGTTTTATTAAATTTTTATTTTTCTATTTCATAAGTATCTTAAATATAAATGGTTAAACACTTTGATCCTTTAACTTTTTTTATTTTTGTTATTGACCGAGTTCATGCCAACATAAATCAGGCTTAATATAAATCTGGGTTGACCCGATCTAATAAGATAGCATCACATAACATTTTTTAAACTAAAGCAAGACGCCTATAATGATAGAATATGAAGTGATAACTATCGTAACTCACTTGGAGCTTCAATCATGACCACTAAATGGACAATGTGAGAATCCAGCGATGACAGCCATGATAGCTCACCTATGCACTCATTATGAGTCACTTGATGACAATCACAACCACTAAATGAAGTCTACCTTTCTCTGATTAGAAGGGCACACGTTCAACACAAGCGAGTGATTCGAAGATCACATACCCCTTCCCTAATGATCACAAAATGACTTTTCAATAAACCATAGAAAAAATCACAATATAAGTAGAACATATTAGGTCATAAAAGTATACACAAATTCTAACCTAAAAAGAATTAATAGTCTCTACCTTCTCCGTTCACCACCATTTTCGGAGTCAAATTCCTATACTAAAATAAATTATAAATATTAGACACTTTGGTTGTGTTTGTCAACATCTAATACTTTTAACTTAATAGACTAAATTATCTAATATTTATAACTTAAGGGACCAATGAATATAATGTTTAAAACTAAAAAGATCAAGTGTTTAATATATATAACTAAAATGTTCAAAATATTTAACTTTTATAATTTAAGGGACTAAAATGAAAACAAAAAAATTTAAGAGCTCACGACCCAAAAATTTAATGTCGTGATCGGCGCACAAGCTATACTCCTAGCCTGACAAGTCTATCAACCAATTTAACAATTAAACAACTAAATCGCTTTTTAACAATTTAAAAATATATATATATGATTTTTCTCGAAATTTCGACAGAGTATCCTCTATAACTTCAACATTTCCAAATTTTGAAAAATTTCTATTCAGCTTTCAATTCAGTCATAATTCAGATAACATAATCAAATTGCTTAATACACTTCTCAAAAAAAACTAAATAGACTTTCTAGACTCCAAAATAGCTGCAATTTACATAGACTCAACAAATGTTACAAAAAATGGTCATCAATCAAAGAGATCTACCAAAAAGAAGTATATTGAGACTTGAATCAAATAATATATTCCTACTCAACTGCTTGTGAATCTGAAAAAAATAAGCAACATAAAGGGTAAGTCACAAAAACTTAGTGAGGAGACAACAACCACCATCAATTAGAAGGGAAATACAAAAGACACGAATAACTGTTTAATCACTTGACAAAAATATTAAAAATCCAGTGAATAACGAAACGATATCAAAATGAACAACCTTGAAATCATCATAAAAATCAAACAAGTAACAATACAAATTTTTAAAACCAAGATGTGGCTTTATCTCATTGATAACCCTTTCCTCCTAAGGGTGGTCTTTCCCTTAGGGGCGGCTCCATCTAACGGATGACCCTCTCCTCTCAATCTCGCAACGCATCATCACGTATCAATTAGGGAGCTTACATCTCGTTGATAGCCCTCTCCTCCTACGATGACCTCTCTCGTAGGGGCGACTCCATCTAACGATTAGTTTTCCCTAGTCAACACGTGATAACTAGGTGCACCTAACGCATTAATAATTATAACACCGATTTTCCAGAACACGCATTTAAAATTATTTCATCATAATTCATATAAAAAAAAATACTCAATTGCATAACAATTCAAGTTTTAAATACTTTAACTCATACATGAATCAAATTAATAACAAATTATATAACAACGACGATTAAATTTAATAATTGACGAAATTGAGATAAAATTTAAAGGTTGTGTTCCCCAAAGTTTTTTCAATAAATATTTTAATATAGAAAATAATAATAATATAATAATAATAATAACATTATAAAAATATATGACAATGATCGTCGTCAACTCACTGCTATGGAGAATCGTCTAAGTTTGCTCTTCAACGACTCTCAGAGTAGCCGGTAGGGTCTCAGTTGACAAATCTGAGTATCAAAAATATTTCCAAGACTTTAGAAAAATATATTCTAAAGTTTAGCTAACTCTGAAACCCTAAAAATCATTTAAATCTATTCTAAGCACAAAATAAAGTTTTTATTCAAAACTACATTTTTCTATATATTCATGCTAACCTTAGAGTTATGCATTTACCTCAATGAATCTCAATAAACAACTCTCAAGAGATGGGTACTCTTCTCCTTCTTTAGAGGACAAAACCTAACCCAAAATTTCACCCAAACACTTGTATATCCTTCCTATGAATTTAAAATTTAAGTAGACTAGCTTGGTTTTAAGTGAGAAGAAAAAGAAGAAAAGAAAAAATAAAAAATGGTGGAAAATGTGAGGTAGTCAAGAGAGAGGAAAGAAGAAGAGAAAAAATGGGATGGAAAAAGAAAGTGGGGTGGAAAGTTGATGTTAATAATTAATAATATTAATATTAAAATAAATAAATAAATTCATTTAAATGAAACTGAGGTTTCAGATGTCTATGTTTATAATTTTACAGAACAAAACAAAATAAAAAAGTTTAAGGAACCAAAGTAAAATCTAAAAATAAATATAAATTCTTAATAATTTAACTATTAAAATTTATTATGAGTGTAATTTTTTTTATACTAAATATAAATATTAAGAAACTACTAGTTCTGTCCCTAAAATAAGAACTTCTTTGAATTTTTTTCTTCTTTTTTATAAGATATTTTTCATTTTTTAACTACATTAATTTTTTTTTTATTAACTTATCCTTAATTA
>JBBPBT010000629.1:3425672-3440575 GCA_037974875.1 Cicer bijugum | reverse complement strand
TACACACTTTAAATTATACAAAAATATCAAATCAATCGGTTATTATTATTTTTTATTAAATTAGTTTTTTATATTTATAAAAGTTACTATGTTAAATTATTTTTAGTTATAATCTGATTTTAATTATTTTTAATTAGAGATTTTTAAAATAATATTATAAATTTTGTTATTAACCATATAAAAAATATTATAATAAATTTTCATGTAATTTCATGACATATATTAAGAAAACTTTACGTTTAATATTAAAAATCTTAAAATCTTTTTTATTTAAAATTTATTTAATTTAATTATTTTTATAAAATTTGATTGAGAGTATATAATTTTATAATTATTGAAATATTTTTTTTAAATATACGAATTTATTAAAAATATCAAGAGAAATTTATATATCAATTTTGTTGATATGAAACTATCATGTATTTATTTTTAACAAAGGAAGCTAAAAGTTTCTTACCGCGGAAGATTGGTATTCGTATTTTATATATAAAACAAAAAAAACAAAAAGTTCTCAATTCGTAGCACCGATCTCCGAATCAGAGATAGAAGCGTTAAGTAGGCATCAAGCAAGTAGCAATAGTTCGAAATCATTTCCTTCAAATCTCACTGAAACCACTTCCTTCAAATTCCAAATCCGAATAGATATTTCGTGAATCCAAATGGAAAGACTTCAACGAATGTTCGCAGGTGCAGGTGGAACTTTAGGGCATCCACCTCCAGATTCCCCAACCCTCGATTCCTCCGAGCAAGTCTACATCTCTTCCCTTGCTCTTCTCAAAATGCTTAAGCACGGTATACTTCCCTTTTTTATCCTAATTCAATCACATGCTTTCCAATTTCATAAATTAGGGTTTCATATAATTCATTCTTTTCATTTTTTTATTAAATTAAATAGGTAGGGCTGGGGTACCCATGGAGGTTATGGGTTTGATGCTTGGAGAATTCGTGGATGAATACACTGTTCGTGTTGTTGATGTTTTTGCAATGCCCCAGAGTGGAACTGGTGTTAGTGTTGAAGCTGTTGATCATGTTTTTCAGACTAATATGCTTGATATGCTCAAACAAACTGGACGGTATTTTATTTTTTGAAATTTTCTTATTTTTGTTTTTGCTTAGATTCGTGAATTTATTTTCATGTTGATTGTGTTGCAGACCAGAGATGGTTGTTGGTTGGTACCATTCACATCCTGGATTTGGCTGCTGGTTGTCTGGTGTTGACATCAATACTCAGCAGGTAGTATTTTTGTTTTTATCTATTGTTTCTGTGTGTTGTATTGCCCAATTTAAAGTATTTATGATCCTATTAGTTTTGATTTTAATGATTTTTCATAACTTTTAGCAATGTGGTTTGAGTTTCATTGCTTTACTTTTATTGGCCTCTTTACATGAAATGAATCTTTTTGGTGTAAATAAACTTCTGACAGTTTCTTATTTTGGTGAACACTCCTTTTGATTACTGATCTACTCTGTTTTTGAAGAGTAGTGTGGAGTGTGGACAGGACGATGGTCTATGGATCTCTTTCTGTAATTAAAAGAAGGGAGAAACAATATAGCATCCCAACTTTCCCAACACACTAATACTAACCCTCAGATTATAAATTCTAACTATTCTAATTTGTGAACATATTATCAATCTCATCAAAATTGTAAATGTGCTTTGGTTGTTTGCTAGTTTATGGTATATATAGAAGATGCCTTATTATGCATACTTAGTTTCCCATGGAAGATCACATCGTACAAAGTATTCTCTGTGCTAGCTTAGTAGAATGAGTACTGTAAATGAGTTGGATTAATTTAAGGACTAAATCACCTTGCAAGTGAAGCTGGGGCATAAGTTGCTAGCTAAATGTATTGTAATTTTAACAGTTGATGATATGTATATTGTAGTTGTACTTTTTATTTTTAAAGACATTTGAGGTTCATTAAATAAATGAAAATATTAGATTTCCTCCTGATTTCTTAGAAAGTCAATATTAGTTATGGAAGCTTGCTCTGATTCCTCAAATAAGGAGCTCTTCATTTTGATATAAAAAAGTTTCTCCGTGGAAGCAAACCATTTTCTTGCTAATTGAAATTAGTGTCATGTAATGCACTGCCAAGTGCCAACTAATGCCTATTTTGTGAACTTATAAGTTAAATTACCCATGAGCAAAGGTTGCAGCTAGGCTTAAGAGTTAGAGTTACTCTGGTTTCTTATTCGTTAGGTTGCTGGTTAATATAAATAAATTGCTCGTGTCTGGCAGAGTTTTGAGGCTTTGAATCAGCGAGCAGTGGCTGTAGTTGTGGATCCAATACAAAGTGTTAAAGGAAAAGTGGTGATTGATGCTTTTAGATTGATCAATCCGCAGACAATGATGCTTGGACAAGAACCAAGACAGACAACATCCAATCTGGGACATCTGAATAAACCATCCATTCAAGTGTGTCACTCAAACCCTTTTCTTTTATGACAACTATACTATTTTTTTGGAAGCATTTATTTTGTACTTCTTTTTACTAGTTCTGATCTATCTATAATGCCGCTCTTTAGGCATTGATTCATGGGTTGAACCGGCATTATTATTCCATAGCCATCAATTACAGGAAGAATGAACTTGAGGAGAAGATGCTGCTTAATCTTCACAAGAAGAAGTGGACTGATGGTTTGACACTTAGACGTTTTGATACACATTCCAAAACTAATGAACAGACTGTTCAGGTAATTTAAGTATGCAACTTGTGAGGTGGATTATTGCCTATCTCATTGATCAATTAAATTGGCTGCATAATTTAATTTTCTTATGCTGATTTTAAGATTTGAAAACTGACCCTATATAACTGGTATATTAGATGCTAATAGACCTCAATTACTTTGAAAAATAGGAAATGCTGAGCTTAGCTACCAAATACAACAAGGCTGTCCAAGAGGAAGACGAGTTACCCCCTGAGAAGCTTGCAATAGCAAATGTGGGAAGACAAGACGCCAAGAAGCACCTTGAAGAGCATGTCTCAAATTTGATGTCTTCTAACATCGTTCAAACTCTTGGAATGATGCTTGATACTGTTGTCTTCTAGAGTTGTCATTTTGAACCTTCTGGTTAATCTAGCATTTTAAGGAGACAAAGTTATCATTTACAATTCTGGTTTCCTAATTATTCTCAAGATTATATTTGAATTCAGATGTGTTCTTTGGACGAGCTGAAAAGGTCAAGAAAGTAAAACTTAGCACTTAGTTTCTTTGGTGTTTTCCTCAGTATTCTTAGGTTTCCTTTAATTGTATCATACTGCAGGATTTATTTATTTTTGATGAAAACTGCAGGATTTATTTATTTTTGATGAAAACTGCAGGATTTTATGCAGCCAGGTCTAAAATACCATGTAAAACACTTAATATTACTTGAAGAAATACTCAAATACCCCACCCTAGATCTGTAGTCTGTTGTGAACACAAGCAAGGTCTAAATTAAGCCACATACATTAAAGTTATGGTCTTGGAAACTCGGATGTGGGAATTAGATTAGTGGAACATAATCCGCAACAACAAATCTTTCCTCCACACTCTTTCTCTTCCGAATTTATATACATCTTATTTTAGCTCAAGAAAATTATTATCCATAGGAGTACCACGCCAACAAGGTCCCTGACCCTAACACATAGGTGGACTTGTAATAAGGCTATTGCCCCCTCTTCCCGAACTGGAAATAGAGGCGTTAACCACTAAAAAATGTCCTTGATATTCGCGTCTATTAATGCGAGTCCTTACCACCTTTCACTTCTCTAGGATATACTTTGCTCAATTATGGATGTTTATTGTTTACTATCCCGCAGCGATGGAAGAAGAGCTCTCTATCCAAGCTTATTCTTGTCAAGCTTGGGCTTGCAACCTAAAACACTTGATTGACATATGAAAAATAAGGATGGTTCTTATCTCACTCCAACATACATTTCAGAAAAACAATCCAATAAAAACACAATTTTTCTCTTCTAGATGCATATTTTCAAACAAAACATAATTATTTTTCCCTTTAAAATATGTACTTCTAAATAGAACTGTGATTTTTTTTTTAAAAACATATAAGGTGAAATGTAACTCAAAATAAATGTCTACCATCTCTAAACCTAAAAGATACAAGGCACAATAGGCCTTAATTTTTATATACACAAAACCCATGCTTTGCACCTAAAATTATTTATTTATTTTTATAAATTTTCCGATTTTTCACATTATTTATGTATTTTTTAAAAAATAGCTGTTATTCTTTACCAAAACTCAGAAGTCAGAATCTGAATGGAATGGACCCGTTGCCATCAATCCATCAACATGAAAACGACGACGTTTTCACCGACGCGCTTCACCACTCTTCCGCCGAAGAACCGCCGGAAGTTTCTTCCTCCGCTTCAACGCTTACGGATTCTAAACCCATCTCCCTCGAACCCCGTGTTTCGCATTCCAACCAACCCTCTCCGGCGACCACACTTCGGCGCCGGTCATTTCGTCTCGGAAGTAAGCAACCTTCATATTCCAGCACCGAAATTGATTCGACTAATGTCATGAGAAGGAGCTTCAAAAATCATCCAAGGTATAAGAATCGCAAGCAAGATGAAAATTCCACCGCGAAACCCAATTTGGATGAACCACATCAAGTTAACGCTTTACCAGCTTCGGTTCCCGCAATGGAAGTAAACAACGAGGAATCTACCGTAACTACAGCTACCAATGATGATTCAGCTGGCGATTCCTCTCACTCAGCACTTCGACTCAGTGACTCGAGTTTTCTCGAATTGATAGCAGGGTTGGTTATTAAAGCATTGGGGTTTCAAATCAAGTTAATATTTATGTTTATTACTTATCCATTGCTATTCACGTTTCGTTCTTGTTTGTTTTTCATGGATCCTTTTGGGACAACAAAAATGGGGAAAGATATTTTCGTTATGGTTTTGTGCAATATATGGAGTATTGTGTTTGGATATATTAAACCCTATGTTAGGAAATGGTTTAAAGGGAATGAATCAATTTGGAGTGTAATGTTTAGGTTTGGATTGGGATTTTTGTGGGCAATTTATGTTTGTTGTATGTTGATTGGTTTGTTAGTTTCTTCGTTTGTGTTTGGTGGGTTCTTGATGAAGTGTTTTGTGGAG
Source organism: Cicer bijugum (assembly GCA_037974875.1). Classification (NCBI taxonomy): domain Eukaryota; kingdom Viridiplantae; phylum Streptophyta; class Magnoliopsida; order Fabales; family Fabaceae; genus Cicer; species Cicer bijugum. Next base: position 3,435,457 of record JBBPBT010000629.1, on the reverse strand, counting down.
AAGCCAATTCAGATTAAGGAAAGTTTGAATTTTGATTATACAAAGCTTAGTCCAGTGGCTTATGTTCCTATAATATCATGTGATGGTGTTGTCAGTGGGAAAGATTCTGGGAAGTTGATGATGGGTGAAAGAGTTATACCTTCTAAACACAAAGTACAAGTTACTGTTTCTTTGAGAGTGCCCGAGTCAGGATACAACAGAAATCTTGGGGTTTTTCAGGTGCTTGCTTATTTCTATCTAGTTCATTTCAGAGTAAATACTAATAGAATTTGGCTTGCAAATTGCCATTAAATTCTCTGTAAATTTTCATTTACTTCTTAGGGGTCTTCTCTGAATTCAAGGAGTGAATCTACAATTTCAATTGTAGAAGTCGACAATTTGATCCCTGAAATTAGTGATTTTCTAAAATTGAAAATCTTCGATAACAATAGTTCATTCGAGCCAATTTTAGAAACTTGGTTAACCGCCTCAAAATGAATTATGTGATTGAAAATTTTCAATTTCAGGTATCATTATGAAATTTGAATAATTTAAAGGGCAGTTTTGCTTGAACCCTATAATATCAAGGACTACAACAGAGATTCCCTTGAAACTTAAATATATAGGGCTACAAACTGATTTATAGTGACATACACATTGTCATATTTTCTGGAAACAGTAATGCTTACACGCAGCTATGCAGGAGATACATATATTTGTGGTATTTTTAAAATAAAGAAGGGGATTATTTGTCTCTGGACTGTTGATACGATTTCTTCAAGGATATTGTTGTTGCTTGTTGTAGAAATTCTCATTTCTTTCTAATTTTGTATCATATTTTTGAGTCTTGGAGAAGTCAAACGGCTGATAATAATTGCATTTCAGAACTTCCTGTTTCTTACTTCTGTGTTTCTTCTCGGACTTTGTTTTTTATAGGCCAGGGTGGATTTTCTGCTGCCTAATGGTAAATCTATTGCAAGCTTGAGTCAACCTTGCATGTTAAGATTCAGAAGTGAGCCTATCCGCCTAATCATGACTTTTCTCAAGATTGCTCCTCTTGTTACTGGCTATACGTCAGAAACCCAGATTCTGAATGTCAAGATGAGAGGTTTTGTTGAAGGCAATATTCCAACTTCATGCTTAAAAGTGACACTTGAACAACGACCAGAATATCAACCTGGTGCTGGCATTCCTGAAATATATGATGCATCTCTTGTTGTTGAGTCCCAACTTCCTTTTCTTAAAAGGATCATTTGGCATTGGAAGATGAGTATATTTATATGGATCACAATGGTAGCATTCTTCACAGAATTGATTTTTGTTCTAGTGTGTTGTAGGCCTACTATAATTCCAAGAACACGGCATAGGGTTGCATCTGCCCGCGGTTCTGCAACCTTGAACAGTCTTCAGGCACTATCACTAAGTCGAGACTTCTGATTTCCCAGGCTTTGTTGCAATCATTGAAGTAAGTTTTTGTCTAACAGTTTAATAATCTTGCATGTTCTGATATGTAAGTATATGTAACCTATATTTATTATGTTTAGTGTGTAAACATTATGTGTAATTCTTATTTTATCACTCTCTGTTAAATTTCATTTGTAATCATAATGTAAATTTTAATGCCATATAATGTATAATGTCATTTATATTGTAATAATGTGAGAAATTGAGTTTTAGCTAACCCGTTACTGTGCCAATGAAGAAATTATTTTAGTCTGAGAAGTGCGACAAACTGATTTTATGAAGGACAAGAATGGTAGGGTATTCCTATAGGATTATTTCTCTATATGTCCTACATTTCTTACAAATTGATGAATGATAAGAATATGCACTTTTCATTTTCTTTAGGTAGATTACAGTGTAATATTTCAACCCAAACAAGATCTAAACATTTAAACCCTAATCAATGATAAAATTGTTGGCACTCTTGGAATTGTTGTGGAATCATTTGATTCCATTACCTCCTGCTGCTCCTAAAGAAAGGGACAATCTTGGTAGGGACGATCTTGGTGAGCTCATCAGACATTGGTTTGTTCGTGTGACTAATGAAATTGTAAGTCCATGTGCCTATCAAAGCTCCTAGAATGGGTGAAACCAAATATATCCATAGTCCTTTATACTCATGATGCACAATAGCAGGTCCTAAGCTCCTTGCCGGATTCATCGAAGCTCCCGTGATTGGTCTGTAAAATATAATTTCATGCATGCATAAGTTTTAAATTTGCTTTTACTTCCAAAAGAGATTAAATCTTTCTTTTTTCTCTTCCAAATAATGCATTTATATTTTTGGTGTAAAAACTACACTAAAAAATACATTCAATTAGATTGAGGTAAGTTAATTAATACCCTGCAAACAATATATCTATCAATATTGTACACCCAACTGCAATCCCAGTCAACTCACCAATCTGCACAATTAGAAAAATATAAACAAAAATTGAAAGTATTTGAAATATATTATTAAAATTTATTTGAATTATAAGTTTTGATGCTCATGACATGTTAGCGTGTTGCTATGTAAACTTCTAGCTTATTTTCTTTTGGTGTTGACATTCTCTAGGGTATTACATGACATTAACATGACAAAACTTCAAATTTGAAAAGTCGTCTCACATTTATGCAATATGAAACTAACGTAATACAAAGAACAAAAATATATTCTTATTAGTAGTTCAATTAATAAAATGCCAACATTTTTAGATTGGACATTATATCTCAAATTTGAATTCAAGACCTCAAATATGTTGTATGAATAAATAAAAATATGACGGAAAAACAAAAAGATAGAAAGAAACTATGTATATATATATACAATTACATACAATTACATCAAATGAATAAAAAATAAAATTTGACTAAAAAAAATTATTATATAACTTACTGTATCAATATAAAAAATGATAAAATACTATTATTTATTTAAAAATATTATTATATTCTGTTATGTGATGTTTATATAGATTCAAAAACAATAGTAAAAAAATACGAATTATTGTCACTATTCATGAAGTAGTTGAAGACAACATGAGACGCATACCACTACTATTTTGAATAATTCTTCCAAACTTGCTTCTTCCAAAAGATATCATTATATTAATATGATAAGAGTTTAGTCATTTTAAGTAATCAAAGTATGAGCAGAAAACATTACCGCCCTGTCATCGGTGGCTACTGCAGTAATAACAAACATAAGGAAGAAAGTGCATATGAACTCGATTACAAAAGCTTGGAGGTTAGAACCAGTTGGAAGTGTTCCGATAAAATGACCATCTTTGCCATTAAATATAAGTTTGAGCGTTCCACTTGCTAGTATGGATCCAAGGACCTGAGCAATAATATAAGCCGGTACCTTAAACAAAATTAAAATAAAGGAAAATTCAACAATGTATGACAAATTTAGACAATTAAGGTCATGTTTACTCTATGAAAATATTGAGTTTTCATTTCACCTGCTTTAAGGGAAATGTTTTAGTGGAAGCATGAGCAATGGTAACAGCAGGGTTGAAATGAGCACCAGAGATATGACCAAGAGAATAAATTAATACCATAACAGTGAATCCCCAAGTAACTGCTATTCCAGGAAGTGTCACTACATGATCATTGTTAAGATTAACCAAAACAGCAGCACATCCAGCAAATATCATCAAGTATGTTCCCACCACTTCTGCTACCAACTGTATTAAAAAAATTAGAATTTTATTGTTGAAAATAATTCATTTTGATGTTTGTATAAAGAAGGTCAGAAAAGATTAAGAGAGACACCTTCTTTAAAAGGGGCACAGAGTCTTTGAAACCTGACTCATCACAATTTTTGGATGCATCACCATTTACATTTAAAACCACCTCATGATGAATTTCATTGCTTTCTGAATTATCATCCATAGTTGACAAAAAAATAAATATGTATATTATATGAAGCTGAAAGATGGTGCAAGAAGAATGTTCTGTTTTGTCAAAGAGTGCTATGCTTTGTCTCTTATTTCACAAATGACAACAACCAAGAGAGAAAAAAACTAATTTATAGGCACCCAAAAGTCGTTATATAGAAGATGATTAGATTTTAAGCTCACAGCTTATGTAAATCTCACCATAAATTTAGGCGAGTGTATCTTTTTTAATTTAAATTTAATTAATATAAAAAATAAATTTTTATTTTGTTTATAAATTGTCATTTCACTAATAAGAGTTTAACTTGTCAGTTGTGTCAAGTAACTAAGGTCAAATTCTTTAGGACGGTTTTAAAATGACAGTTACTATCACTTTAATTAATAATAATTTCTCTGTTTTTTAATCTAATAAAACAGTTTTTTTTTTCTGCTAGAAAATATGAAGGAGTGTGGTTGATAAGAGGTTTCAGGTTATACTAAGATTATTGTTTTGGCACAGATAAGCCATTTGGTATCTGTTTTTTTTTTTTTACTATTTAAAGTTATTAATTTTTTTATATAAAGTTTTATCTTGGATTGATGTATGGATGGAAACCACGATATTTGTAGTTAGTTGATTTGTGATGTGAGACAAGTAGTGAAAAATATAATTTTGATTATTTGGTAAATTTATTTGGAGTAGCTAGTTTCTTAAACTTTTGATATTTTGTATTGTGTTGACATCCAGGCAACACAATTCCTTTGTTGAAATAATATATAATAAACAGCTCGAGTTTAGTTAAACCAAAATAATATCATGGTTGAAGCATAAGTAAGAAGAAACTGTACTTTTCATTTCATTTCCTTTAGTTTTTATGTACCTTAGGGTTATTTATCACACTAAAGTATAGGAACCTAATACATAGTGATATATTATTTATAATCACTCAAAGCACTTGTTTTCTTTGAGGAATGAAATACTCTCAGTGATTTTACATACTGATTTATTTGTGTATCTGATGAAAGTATATGTCGATGTACCAATCAAAACTCTTAGATAGGTAATATCAAATATATCCATATTTGTTTGTATTCGTTGTGCACAATAATTAATTAACCCTACACTTCTTAATGAATTCATTAATACTCTTGTAATTGGCCTATCATATATCTTTTCGTGTAAGTTTTATTTTTAACCGTGTAACATCTTAATTTTAGTGAATCATATACATTCTTGGTGCAAAATTTGCACTTAATAATGATATACTAATATTTAGTAAGATTTTGAGATTAATACCTAGCAAACAAAACATTTAGTAGAATTATAGATCCAATTTGTCCTTAATGATGATATGTGAATTGTGAATAAATAAAAGTATACTTTTAATTATAGTATGCAATTTAATACATGTTCTGATTCACGAGTGTCTCTTTAGAAGAAAAATCATTTTAAAATGAATATTATTTTTTATTTTTAATGTCATTTTAATGATTTTTCTTCTTTCAATTATTCCATTAAATTATTATTATATTAATTACTTTTAAAGCATCAATTTCACATTACATTGTTCATAGAGACAAATCAATCAATAATTAATAATGATAATTTGGTAAAATGTTTATCATCATTGTATTTCTTAATATGTGTCTAAAAACTTTAAATGACACATATTTCAAAACAGAGAGATAAAATAAATTGTCTTTGGTTGAAATATTAGCGTCGATCACACCTACAAATTTTGAAATCAAATTGAGTGCAGAAGGAAGTTAGGATCATCTATATTTTTCATTCTATGACCAGTTTCTTCCATTACAATAGTTGCATATATATATATATATATGTACATTATTTAGAACATGTAACATAAATTAATTTTATATACAAAAAACTATAGTAACAAAATTCTCCATTTCGTTTGAAAAATGAAAAGAGTCTCAACTAGTAAAGAAGGATGTAAGTCTTTCATATCAAGCATGTAATGCATGCTTGCTTACTTCAAAACATATATAGAGTGAAATAGTTTAAACCAATTGTGATGGATTCTCTAGAACTCCTTTCCACTCCCTCCAACTCACTCCACTATACTAAACTGAACCTCCCCCTCTCTTAACCTAATTTACACTTTTCGCTTTGGTACTCCCACCCCACAAATATTATTTAGAATATGTTTGGTTTTACAGTGGAATTGACAAAATCACAGTCAACTACATTTTCGAAAGTTATCATGTGTAGCTTCTGCAAAATCACGGTGACTCACTATAATTTTGTTGATACCAATGTGAAATCAAACAATCACTTAAATAAAGATTCCAGTTTAGTAATTATATTTGTTGTAGAAGCTTTAAAGAATGATAAATAAAATAACGGTAACATTGAAAGAACCGAATGCAACTAAACAATGCGAACCCGCATTGAGAGATATCTTCACTTCCAAGGTTACCACCATCTCTTGTGTATTTTTTAAGCGTTGGCTAGCACCAATTGGTAACCCAAAAGCATAAATAGAAGTTCATCATTTGTGTAGTTATAAACCGTCGCTACTTGTAAAAGCCCTAATTGAATATGTGATATGCTGCTAGGATGCAACATTTTTTTTATTGTTGTTGCTCCTTAACTGGTCGGTCTTTGCATGGTAGCTATTTTAATCATGTCACCCCTTTGCTGAAAATTTTCCCTATTCTCATCTCAAAGGATAAAGTTTATGGTTTTTTTTTTAGTTATTTTGCAAGGTTGAATATAATGTTGTATTCTTTAATCTTCCATTTTCTCGTCGTGATTTGAAATTATCTTGCAAACATCTTGATATATATTTAAAATATGATAATTTTTATTAAGAATTTATAATGAAATTTTACGTGCAAATTTAACTTTACCGGTGAAGTTTTAACAATTTAATCAAATATAATTTTATGGCCAATAAATGTTGGCTCATATGATAAGAATCTCACTCATCCTCCACAAATGTGTGGGTTCAACTTGTATTACTAGTCAGAGGAACTCGTTGATGGATTTTTATAATTTCTTTGTTATTATAACAATTTAAAGTTATGGTTATGATGAATGAAAAAGTTGAATTTTGGTTTTCATAAATTTAAATTTATAATTAAACAAAAATATCATATTTGTTATGACAATTGGTTGAGGCATAAATGAGAAGAAGCAGTACAACACTTTGCATTTCCTTTAATTGAATGTACTACAGGGATATTTGTCACACCAAATTAGAAGTGACTCTACCGTACACTTAGACTTTAATACATCGTGCAATTCAAAACAAGAAAATGAAATTGAATTCATTTATAATTACTAAGCTCACTTTGTGTATCTAATGAAAGTATATGTCCATGTACCGGCCAAAGCTCCTAGAATAGGTGACACCAAATATATCCATATTCCTATATATTTATTGTGAACAATAGCTGGTCCTAAGCTTCTTGCTGGATTCATTGATGCTCCTGTGATTGGTCTGTCAAATATATTTTCATTCACATGTCAGTTTTATCTTTAACATTAATTCCTCGCAAAATATAGTATTATTTAATTAGTAAGGTTTTGAGGTTAATACCCTGCAACCAACACAGCTACTAGCACTGTAGATCCAACTGCAATTGCAGCCAATTCATTAACCTGTATAAATCAAATGGATAAACAAAAACTTTGAGATATGCTCGAATAATATTTATACAAATATGTCTATACAGATATTTTGGCAAGGTGATTTTCCAACTCCTACAATTGCTTAATATATCTTAAATCTTAATCAAAATGTTTAATAGAAATAAAATCACAACTATTATATATCATGAAATAGACAAATTTTAAATGATATTTACCGCTCTGCTATCAGTGCCAACTCCAGAAATGACGAACATAAGTAAGAAAGTTATTATGAATTCGACCACAAAAGCTTGGAGATTAGAACCAGCTGGAAGTGTTCCTACAAAACGAGTTTCCTTGTCACTGAATATAACTTTAAGAGCAACACTTGCAAGTATTGATCCAAGGAGCTGAGCAATTATATATGTTGGTACCTGCATGCCAAAATTAAATAAATATTAATAAACTTTAAAAAAAGTGAAACTATTATGTAATTTCCTTAATATGACTTACAGTACACCAAACAAAATGATAATAAATACATTCTCTTGACATAACAAAACCAAATTATTGAAATTCATTAATTTTAATTGAGTTTAATTTATTTATAGGCAGATTTATAATAATGTATTAAAGTGAAGATAAAAATATAATAAAGTGTAAAAAAAAAAGAGTGAACATATTAAATGAACCTGATTGACAGGAAATCTTTTGGTGGAAGCCTGAGCAATGGTGACAGCAGGATTGAAATGAGCACCAGAGACGTGACCGAGAGAATAGGCCAATATCATAACAGCAAGTCCCCAAACAATTGCAATACCAAGAAGTGTCACTACATTATCATTGTTTAGGTTCGTCACCACAACACCACAACCAACAAATATCAAGAAGAATGTTCCCACCACCTCTGCTACCAACTATTTTCAACAATCAATATTTTTGTCACAGTTTTAATTAAATTTATCATAGCCAATAATTAATATTTTTTGAAAGAAAGTGAAAGTTACCTTTTGCAAAAGAGGAACACAATCTTCAATGCTTGAGTCATTGGCATCAACATTTAAAACCACATTATTGCTAGCTGAAATATCACCCATGTTTAAGAGATGATTTTTGAAAGAATATTGTTATGCTTTGATTGTTAGAGCAGAAGTGATGAATGAAAAAATGAAGGAGCAAAACATCAATTTATGGGAAAAATGAAGGAGCAGAAGAGGAACATACAGTGAGAACATATCAACAAATGATCTGTCTGATATATGTATATTTATTTTTAGGATCATTACTATACTCTGTAACATCATTTTTAGATAAAAAATTTATCTTGGATAGATATCAATGAAAAGTGTGATATGAACAAAAAAAAATTGAGAGCTTGTCTAGCTAATTTTGGATGGGATTAGGCTTATTTTCGGGAAAATAAAGTTGTCTAATGTTTGATGATATGTTTGAATAATTTTTGTTCAGTTGGTAAAATTTGGATGAGATGTGAATAATTGTACATATATAATATAACTAATTACAGCACATATATACAAATGCAATATAATAATTTTTTTTGTTTGGAATATTAGATTTTATGCTTCGATGTTTCGAGTTTGAACTTCAGAAATTATTCGTCCTAACAATTTAGTACTTTCTCATCCCATATGCCAATTTTCATTCAATTTTTTTTTTTTTTTACTTTATTATCCACAACACTCCTCATCAAAGCATTGATGAGACAAGACCCTAATTGGACGATTTTAAAGATAATAAATCTTTTAATTAGACTGAATGGATTGTGATCTCATTTGATTACTAACAAATATTTGAGTAATTTTAATTGCAGACAGATTCACATTTTATCACCAACAATGTTCTCTGATATTATTGATGTTTAAATTCGTTTTTAATCATTCATATGTGTCCTATAAATATATTAAGTTATTTGAGTCCATATTAATCATGTACAACAATACATGTTAGTAGTAAAGTAATAACAAAATACATTAATTAATATATATATATATTGGAATAATGAAAGATAAAGAAAAAAAGTGATGTAATTGTTTGGGAGAGAACGTTGAGTGAATAATTTTAGTTAATTTATATACAAATTGAAATTTTTAACTTGAAAAATAGACATGTATTAAATTTGAAGAAATGACATGCGTAGTTTTTCTAAAATGATTTTTATTCTTATATAAATAGTAGATGAAAAGTTAAAAAGTATACAAAAATTGGAGAATATATAAAGAGGGGAAAAGAGGATGGTGAAGAAAGATATGGTGAGGGATTGAATAATGATAATTTTAATTTTAATTTTAAATGTGAAATCTAATATAAAAAAGAAGAAAAGT
>JBBPBT010000629.1:3406909-3421960 GCA_037974875.1 Cicer bijugum | reverse complement strand
TTCATAACAAATTAATGTTCTAAAAAATTTCAAATTTTAAAATTTAATTGTATTTTTAAATGTTCAAAATTTGTGTTATATAAATTGTTTTTGAAATTTTTCAAAACACAAATTTATATAAAAAAAACATAAAATTTGAGTTTTTTTACATGATAAAATTGGATTTTTATCAAAAGGTACTCGTAAGAGTTATGATTAGGTGGATAAATGGAAAAAAATTAAATAATTAATAATCTGAAATAATATTTTATTTTGACATTCTTTTTTGGAGATATATCATTGACAAAATTTTCATATACAAAGTAATAAATTCCTGAAAAAAAAAAGTAATTAACATTACATTTGGTTGTTTTATAAATATACTCAAAAAATTTAAGAGAAATGATTGTTTTATAAATACAAATCTCTAATTTCTCTGTCAAAAATAAAATATAGAATTGCTAAAAATATAGTTCAAACATATATATAACACAATAGTAAAACAACTACTATAATTAACACAATAGTAAAATAACTACTATAATTAGGAACGAAAATAAGTCATATCGACCGACACAGGACTACTTCATAATCTATGTCTGGTTTAGACTAAACCAAACTTTTATTTTAAGCAAACTAGGTCGATCGAGATTTTAAAAATAGTCTATTTAGTTAAAAATATCATACTGCATGGCACATAATAAGCTTTCTAGACCTATTAGACAATACTATTTAAATAAATACAAATAATATTTTTTTACTACTATAATTATTATATTAAACTTTGATTTTTTTTTAGATATTCAACTTTTCGTAATTTACGTATATTAATCTTCTTTAGTTTTTGACATATTTAAATGTATTATTATAAAATAAAATTAGAGTATAATATTTATAAAGTCATATTCTTTAAAACATCATGTTACATATCAAAATATAACTTAATTTTATTGACGTTTTAACTCATCAATTTATTTAAAGATATGTTTGATTAATTATTCAAAAATATTAAAATAAAAGTATCTATCAACTCATACCATACCTCTATCAAAGTCACAGTCATGTTTACTTTCTATTACAAATTACAATCCAAGCATTAAATTTTTTTTTGACAGACCTAACAAAATCTAAGTAGCCTTGACATATTTTGATCCCTATCTATAGTCAACATTAAATTTTTCTTACATTGTTAATTAATAGGCCTCTTACAATGTTGAAAAAGAAATTATCTAGGCCTCTTACACCGTTGAAAAAAAAAACTTATATAGGCCTCTACACATACGAAATGACTTGTGTGTATTATTAATCTAATTATTCAGGCGTTAAGGTGTGTGTAAAATTCTTGTAAATTTGTTTGTGGTCTATATATTATCCTCCCTCTGTCTAATTCATAACATGTTAAAATTTGTTAAATAAACACAAGTGTCAGTTAGAGGAAGTGCTATATATTAATTTGCAGTATCAATCATCTGATGAAAATTTTGATTTTGCATAAAACTTTCTGATAATAAAAAATTAATATATCACGGTTGATGCAGGATAAAAGAAGTTGTACCATTTCCTCTAGTTATATTACATGTTTGTTTGCCACTCTAAATTAACTAGAGATAATATGCGTAATTACACTTAAATACTAGTACACAATGATCTTAAGAAAATGAAATTGAAGATAAAAAAGTTTCATGCGTTGGTTGGTAAATTACTTAGCTATGCCATTTCCTACTCCTCTCAGGAAAGAGGCACTCTTGCTAATTTCACGCACAGGTTTGTTTGTGTACCTAATGATATTATAGACCCATGTACCGGTTATAGCCCCAAGAGTTGTTGACACTAAATATATCCATATTCCTCTATATTCATTATGAACAATAGCAGGTCCTAAACTCCTTGCAGGATTCATTGATGCTCCAGTTATTGGCCTGTTATCAAATGTATATATTAATTAATTTATGCACAATTAAGTTCTAAATAATTTTACTTTGATTGTCATAAAGTGTGACATCATAATTTCATAGTAATGTAATATCATTGAATAAATAAAATGATATTAGAAATTGTGACGATTAAAATAGTTCTTAAACTGTAATGTACCAATCAAAATATACCTCTGTTAATTTTTATGAGCTTACAATTTCACTCACACTTACAATTTTAACTATTAATTTGTTCATTGGTTCAATATAATGTTCTTGATGTAAGAGTGTCTCTCATGAAAGTATATTTAGATAAGCTTTGAATTAAATTAGTACCCGGCAAACATCACATTTAGTAGTACTGTAGACCCAACTGCAAGTCCAGCCAACTCGCCAATCTGAATTATTTATAAATAAAATAAATAAACAAAATCTACAAAATAGGATTGAAGATTGACATTTTAAATTTTAAATAAATAAATAAATGAAATGTTCAATAAAAAAAATAGGTGCAAATTATTATCCGAAAAATATGAGTGATACATTTATGTATGATTTATAAGAGCAAAAGAGATTACCGCTCTATTATCGGTGGCAACTCCAGAAACGACGAACATGAGATAAAAAGTTATTATAAATTCGATAACAAAACATTGAAGATTAGACCCGGTGGGGAGGGTTCCTGAAAAATGGTTTTCTTTGCCATTGAATATAAGTCTAAGTGTTCCACTTGCAAGTGTAGATCCAAGTACTTGAGCTATTACATAAGCTGGTACCTGCCAAATTGTAAGATGAAGAAAAGTTCAACAATTGTTGAATAACCAGGACAATTGAGTATTCCATTGGATATAAATTGTATTTGACCTAAGTGTGTTTATACAGTCTATTTTATAAGAAAATTCATTCCTGACTTTTCTATATTTTTTAATCAATTATAGCTTAATATTACCAATTATTTTATACTTAATAGTAAATGAGTGAATAGATCAATAAAAGTAAGGCTATATTTAAAACTTGTTTATTAATCAAAGTAATTTTTTAATTTGTGCAAAATAATCTTAAAAGACATTTAGTGTTTGCCGAACTTAGTTCAATTCACCTGCTTAAGAGGAAATCTTTTGGTAGAAGCATGAGCAATAGTGACAGCAGGATTGAAATGAGCACCAGAAATGTGACCAATAGAGTAAACCAATACCATAACTGTGAGTCCCCAAACAATTGAAATTCCTGGATGTGTTACTACTTTGTCTTTATCAAGGTTCACCACTACTGCCCCACAACCTGCAAATATCAAGAAGTATGTACCCACCGCCTCTGCTACCAACTACATTCACCATAATACAAATTCAAATTAATTTCTATTTATTGATATCATGAAAAAAGTTACACATTATTATATCAAATTACATTATAATTATTTACAAGGTGAGATGTGATTTGATGTAACCGTGATAAAATAATTAAAATTTTATTAATATTAATTAGTTGTTATAATTAGTTACTTAATTGACCAGTTAGAATTAACTACTTAATTATTAGTTACAATTAGAATTAGTTAAAAAAATTAGTTAAAAAGTTAATGTTCAGTAATCAGAATAAATAAGAGTATCATTGTATCATTTTCATCTTTTATCACATATATGATTTCATTTTTAGTTTTCTTAATTGAACTTTGAAGCTAAGTCTTCTCTTATTCTTCCAATTTTCAATCTTCTAATAATTCTTAAAATAGTTTTATATTAAGAGTATATACAAATTAAACAATTTTATTTTATAATCTAGTTTCAATATTTTTCAAATTCATAAATGATTTGAGAAGAGACTATTAACTAGTACAAAATAAATAGTTATAATTTAATGAGACAAAAATTGTTAAATTTTTAATGAAACTAATATGGGTTGAGACAAGCATTGTGTATGTATAGAAGAGAAGCTTAGGAGATGCATGCACCTTCTTTAAAAGGGGCACTTGTTCTTCGATGCTTGAGTTGTCACAAATATTAGAGGCATCGCCATTTACATTCAAAACCATCTCACGGTTTCCATTGCTTTCTGAATGATCAGCCATATAACCGACACAGAATAAGGATAAAACTAAGAAATGAAGTGAAAAAAAGTGTTGTGCTTTGTTGAAGTTGCTAAGTAATGAAGTATTAAAGAACCGAACGAGCTACCCCAATTTATGGGCACCAAAAAGTCTTAAAAAGAGGAAGCTGGTGATGGGAAGCATATGATAGAGAGAGAGAGTTGGACTTGTTCAAAATTTCTACAGATGGAAAAGTAAATTGGACCAAATTAAGAACCACTTTTTAATGTCATGTGTTGTGTACATACCCGTTTTAATCACATGATCCGCTTGGTTAAATAATTCTAGACGAAATTCTTATCTTGCATTATATAGTATCAAAGAAAATTATTAGTCTTTATCCAAATAAAATATATCATCACTATCCATAAAATAAAATAAAATAAAGTAGTATTTAATCCGTTTTTTCTAAGAGGAATATTAATAATACAGTATCAAAAACACATATTTTTACATATTTCATTCTTAAATTAATTATTATTTTATAATATCAATATCTTATTTATTATATTTTTAAATGCTATTTTATTTATCAAAATATTGTAAGTATGTGGTGTTCAAATAATAAATAAATTATAATAAATTTTAATTTTACCATATTATTTTGCATTAAAAATTGATATAAATTTTTTAAAACAGTGTGAACACATAATATGAGACTAGCAAGAGAGTAGATATTTTTATCAATAAATGAATATGAGTTTATAGTGGTATATTATAGAAAAATGAAGGGTGCATATGTATATATATTAATGTTATTCTGAGTTGTGATCCTAGAAGACATTGAATGCTTTGTCCAACTACCCACTGGAAATGCAGAATGGAACATAAATGGCACTCAGCAGTTAGCATTAAGTTTTGGATGGCATTTAAGCTTCTTTTTCTTTATTAGGTCATATCCCTCACCCTGTCAAACTACGGAACCTTTTTTATGATGTAAGGTTGATACATTATGGATTTGTCTATTGGTAAAACCTGAGTTGGCTAAGCGAAAGTTAAAAAAAATAAAAAGATTACGCCTTGAATAATGAATAGTTATAGTTCAAGGTAAAAATTGGATGCGAATGAGATGACCTGAATAAATAAGAACTCAAATTTTAGTACATATTATTACTTCATAGAACTCTCATAATTATTAGTAAAAAAAAAAACTCTCATTATGTTTTCTTCTTTTATTGTTTTTTTAATAAATTCCATATACACTTTCTTAACTAATAAGAATGTTCTTGTCAAAAAAGAAAAAACTAATAAGAATGTTAACCTTCAAAAAACTACGTGAATAATGTTCAAAGTAGAAACCTCGCCAAAACTGTTTTTAGTATTTTGGAGTTACTCCCTGGTTAATATAAGAAGAAAAAACAAATATCATTAAGGTTCTTAAAATTTAATTTAATTAATAAATATTATTGAAAAATATGAATTCAAGAAAGAGATAAATAATTAAAGAGAAAAATAAATTTTAAAATGTTATTGTAAACAATTTAAAATTGTTATACATTTAGAGAATTAGAGTACGAAACACTTTTATATAATATTTTTAATGTAACCTAAAAAATTCTACCTAACCGCAATTATCTTTTAACTATTTTTAATAAATGTCATATTATTAGGTTAAATATTATGTTTTGAATTCGAATTTAAAATATCTCAATTGTGTGTTAGTTTATTGTGGTAATTATATTATCTCAACAAATAAAAAACCAAAAATCATTAAGACCAAGAAAATTCATTTAATGTGTTATTTTTAAAAGTTTTTTACTAAAATTACTTTGACATTAAATGATTTCACATACATTAATATGAACATTAATTGTACTATTAGTAAAAATAAAGCTTAATTGCACTTTTGGTCCCTCTATTATAAGTGAAAATTGAAAGTAGTCCCCCTATTTTGTTTGTCCGCAGTTTTAGTCCCCAAACAGAATTTGAGGCCAAATCATGATGAGTTGTCATTTTTTAATGACGTGTCAATAAATAGGTGACGTGGCAGACGCTTACGTGGAATAAACTTATTATTTTATTATTTCTGATTAAAAAATATAATTTTTATTTTCAAAAATCATTTTAATAATTGTAAAATATTTTTAAAAATATAATTAAATTGTTAAAATTAAATTAAATTAAAATTAAATTGAAGAACCCTAAGCAGAACCCTCCTCCCCAAGTTCATTCCTCCCTTTCACCCTTCACTTCAATCACAAAACCCATCATCATTCCTCTTAATCAACAACAACAACCCTTTTCAAAAAACCCAATAAATAATCCCAAATTACATCCCTGAAGGAGAAAGTTCAGCACCCATTACTAATCCCAAAAGTATAAATCGCAAACTTGCTTTGTGAGGATCTTTGGAAAACGGTTTGGAAGGTTAGTAATAAGGTTTTGGTGGATATGAATAATGAGAGAAAGAAGGAGAAAATGAAGGGTTTTTTGCAGTGTGATGAAGTGAAAGAGATGTGTAGGTTCGCCGGCGAGGTTGGTATTTGAGGTGATTTGCTTAGAGAACTTAGGTTTAAAAGGGCACGTGAGAAAATGGAGGAACATGAGTTTTATGAGGGTTTGGAGAAATTGAGGAAGGAGGGACAGGTTGTTGTTGAAGAAGAAACAAAACTTGATGCAACTGAAACAAATGTTGATGTTGATGTTGAATCTGTTAATGTTGATGGTGTTGTTGAAGACAATGTTCATGTTGAGGAGAAGGGTGAGAATAAGGTTGTTGGGCTTCGCAAGAGGAGAGGGAAGCTGAAGTTTAAGATTTATGGGCTTGATCTATCTAATCCTAAATGGGAACAAGTAGCTAATAGGATTCATGAGGCAGGAGAAGTTCTTTGGCCGAAGGAGAAAGTTCAGCACCCATTACTAATCCCAGAAGCATAAATCTCAAACTTGCTTTAGTTTTTGGATTTTGGTACTTTCAAAAAATTGTTTTCAACATTTACAACAAGAAAGTTTTGAACTTTTTCCCTTTCCCATGGCTTCTTGCATCTTTTCAGCTCTTTGTTGGTTCCATTTGGATGTTGGCTCTTTGGTCTTTAAAGCTTCAACCTTTTCCAAAAATCTCAAAATCTTTCATTCTTGCTCTACTTGGACCTGCTTTGTTTCACACAATATGTCACATTTCAGCTTGTGTTTCATTCTCAAAAGTTGCTGTTTCATTCACACATGTTATCAAATCTGCAGAACCAGTTTTTTCTGTCATATTCTCTTCTTTCCTTGGCAATAAATATCCTATAAAGGTTTGGCTTTCAATTTTATCTATTGTTCATTGGGATTATTCATTGGATTTTTTGAAAAGGGTTGTTATTGTTCATTAAGAGGAATGATGATGAGGTTTTGTGATTGAAGTGAAGGGTGAAAGGGAGGGATGAACTTGGGGAGGAGGGTTCTGCTTAGGGTTCTTCAATTTAATTTTAATTTAATTTAATTTTAACAATTTAATTATATTTTTAAAAATATTTCACAATTATTAAAATGATTTTTGAAAATAAAAATTATATTTTTTAATCAGAAATAATATAATACTAAGTTTATTCCACGTAAGCGTCTGTCACGTCACCTATTTATTGACACGTCATTAAAAAATGACAACTCATCATGATTTGGCCTCAAATTCTGTTTGGGGACTAAAACTGGGGGACAAACAAAATAGGGGAACTACTTTCAATTTTCACCTATAATAGGGGGACCAAAAGTGCAATTAAGATTAAAAATAAAAGTAAAAGAATATATATATTTAAATAATAAATACATTTTAAAACTTATAATTTTTTCTTAAATTAGACACCAAAATTTTCTCCAATTTTTTTTTTATATAAGAGACTAGATGTAGTATTTGGCAAAGCTTTCATAGTATTTATTTCTTAGATTATGATAAATTATATGAATGTATTTTCATGAATTAGCTTAATTGCACTTTTTTTTTTACTATTTTATTTTTTCCTTTTATTGTATGGTGTTAACGATGGAGACATTAATAATAATTTGCCAAAATATTGCAATATTGATTAGTTCGTTGATTTCTTATCGAATGCTTGATGGGGATGTTGAGAATAACATGTTTAGTGGCGAAAGTGGCAAAGTTTCTATAAGTGGCCGAATGTATAAAAAAAATTAAAACTAATCTATTTAACATAACTAATATGAAGAAAATAAATAACAATAAATATTACTTATATAAAATATAAATTAAAGCAATTCAAATAAAATAAAATCAAACAATAATTATTTAAAAAAATTGAGTATGATACCTTTAAAGAGTGAGATTCATTAATAATTGATATTATACTTGATAAAATTGCAAATTCTTTTTCAAAGTAAATAATTTAGTTATTTGCAAAAAGTTTATGTCAATTTTATTTGTGAAATTTGTCTTGACAAAGTTATATTTTTGTTACCTTAGAGTCTAGAAGTGTGAAAACAAAATAAAAAATATTGATAAATAATAATTTTAACTTTTATTTTTAACAAATAAATTTATTTAAAGTGGTTAAATATATATTATTAAAATAACTAAATATAAAATTATACAAATTTATTTAAAAGGAGATAAAAAATTAAAAATAAAAAGGACGGAGTAGCGTTGTATGGCCAAAGCTACCCAAGGTTCAATTACTATTCGCTCCTAAATATGCTTAAATTTCTTTTGAACATTATGAAATTAAATTTTAGATTTTAATATATCATTAATATATATTTTATTCAGAGTGAAATATAAGCAAAACTAATATAAAAGTTTATGTATATAATTTTAATTAATACTAAATCAATGTTTTAGTTGTTATTTTTTTTTGTTATATTTCATTCTAAATTATAAAAAGAGTATAATTTATTTTTTTATTTAAAATATTTTACTAGGATGGTTCTAGTCCTATTATAGATTAACTCAAATTGAGGCAATTTGTGTTAACAACTGATTTATATTAGTTGCATCAATATCTTATATTAAGTTCAACTAGGGTATTTAAGACAATAAATTCACATACCAATTTCGATTTAATAATTTTATTTTTTTCATTAACATCGTTATAATTTCTGATATATAGATATTTTGATACTCTAAATAATTATTTTATTGGATAAAATCCATGACGGTCTCATACTTTAGAAATGGATCTCACGTATAGTGGTTAGACTTATATGAATTTCACATGAAAGAGTTAGTCTTAAATTGACTATTGAGAGTATTCCATACACTCTTCTTTAAGGATGGAAATAATATTCGGACCCGCTCGAATCCGACCGACCCAATAAAAAATTTAAATTTGCAGACGGGGTTTTTCGGGTTAAATGGATTGAGCGGGTCAAAAATAAGGATTCATATAGGTTTACACAGTCGAGTTCAGATAAGTAATTTGGATCCATCGGTATCCAAATCCGACGGAATTATATTATTATTTTTATATTATATATTATATATTAATATGTAAAATTAAAATACACAGTAACAGTAGCACTACTTATCACAAAGACATAAAGCCCAAATTGATAGGTTGAGCCAATAAATTATAATAGACTAGATTTATTTTTAAATAAAAGCTAAAAAAGGCTCAATAATTTTTTCATAAAAAATAAAGTAAAAAAGCTTAATAAAGTCCAACTCGTTTTTACCCACCTATATATAACCGACACCCGACGTACCCGATTTAAAAATGAACGAAATTGGACTAATAAATTTCACCCGTGAATTGGGCCGATTTCACGCTTTTGTCCCGAAACTGCCCATATTCGTCCGACGTCCACCCCTACTCTTCTTGTAGGCGGTAATTATTGAAAAGAATGTTATAGACATACATCTTTTAGTCGTTTATTGTTTTATGCAATTAACATGTAATGAATTTGTTTGTAGTTTCAATCCTTTTGAATTTTAGCAACTTTGAATTATTTTGTTCTCGATTAATATAATTTTTATTAATTTAAATGAATGATATGGTTTCTTAGTAAAAAAAAAAAGTTAATAAATACTCTTTAATTATATTCTAAAATAATTGATTTGTTTAATCATCTGATACATATTAAAAAAATGTATAAATGAAAGATAGAAAATATTACTTTTAACAAATTATTGTTGTTAAATATTGATGCATTATTAATGTCATAAATGTATAATAAAAAATATTATATTGAAAACGATGCAACTAGTATTAATTAAAGAAATACAATTTAAAAAGTACATTAAAAGAGTAAATTATTTTAGGACAAATTTTTTATAAATTAATTAATTATTTTAGGATGGAGGAAACACATAAATTCAGAAACTAACATATGAGTTTGTCTAAAGCGATTAATTAATGAGCTTTTGTTAAGGTAAATGTTCAAAGAATCAAAATTTAAGTGTCGAATATTTTTTATCCGATTTTATTTATCTTTAAATCAAATAGAAAATGATTGATACCAAAAAGAAAGAGTATGAAAGCGTAGATGGTCAAATTTGATAGGTGATCACGTGGAAAGATACTAAAGGCACGATACTATATATGGAAACAATGTATGATTGAAAGATTTATAAGCATCAGATTGCAAACAGTAACTATCTCTTCAGCAAACAAAGCACAAAATATGTGTTCAGTGAATATCGACTTTAATTATTAAAGAAGGATAATTTAAGAGATAAATATATGATATCGTTGATGTTATACTGAAATCATAGAGTTTTAATAAAAAATAATATATGAATATTATCTTTAATAGTTTTAAAATATAAGAAGATATGTTGTATTAATACTTCTTCCATTAGTAACTTTGGATTTTTTAGCTTTCAATGTATATACGTACATACATTAATTATATCTTTATTTTAAAAATGATTAAAATTTTAAAAATAAAATAAAATATTGAAAGAATATATCGAAATCAAAAATGGATTAGATAACACTAAAATATAAAGAATAACAAAATGTCAATGAATATATATATATATGATTCATGACAGTATAACACAATTGAAGATTTTTATATATGTAAAATTAAAAAGAGTAGCATAAATGTCTCGCCTATTAGACAGCATCTTACATGCAAGCCATACAACTCCCAAAGTCCATAGTTTAACAAACACCCAATCAGCAATTACCACACCCCATCACTAATCAATTAATTAGAAATTGTCACTTTCTGTCAAACCACACCAACTCACCGCTTACACTTACACATCACCATCTGCAAACTTCACCTTAATTAAATCACAATGGAAGGTGTTGATAATTAAGTAATTAGGGATCTAAAATTTATTGAAACAAGATATTGAATAAAGACTATTGTTTATTCTCTATAATAGGTTATTCGGTAATTTTATTTAAAAATTTGCATTGGACTCAATTGTATTTAGGCGATAACATGTCCTATGTTTGATGTTTTGAATATTTATTTTCTGAAAATGTTTCTTTACAAAGTGATGAAAAATATTTTCATTTTCTTTGACAACAAATACAAAGAAAAAATAAAATAAAGAGAACAAATTAATCACATTATAACTAAAATATTTGATCGGTGATAATGAAACCTCTCGGGTCAAATACAAAGAACGAAATACATAATAGATCAAAATTCAAATTTAGATAGAGAATCATAATTAAATTTTTTTTAACTAAATCAAATAAATATGACAACAATAAGAAAAATCAAACTGCACTTAACAAAAACAAATATGTTCCACGAGAGCCAAACACCATATTTGAGTATGGTAAAAATATAGCATATATAAGATTGGTACGCTCAACCACTATTTTCGATATTGATGTGGAAGTTGTTTAAATTAAATGATAGAGAAGAAAATAACAATACATTCCCATAATCACAAGATTTATCCATAGAGTTCTCATCTTTTAAGCTCGCCTTTTCTTGAAGTGAGAATTCATACATCAAAAATTTTAAACAACATTTTTCATCTTCTTCCCTGAAATTTTCGGTACCAAAATCTTCATCTTTATCCATGGTGATTTAGAATCAAAAGCAGAAGCTTCATCTATATCTCTAGGATATTGCTATAATCTACCATGTTAGAAATACCAGGAATGATGATACAAAATAAACTTACTTAAAATATTTTATATTAATGATTAAAAACATACTAAAAGAATACATAAAATACTCTATATATAGAGTTCGTTAACTAGTTAACTAGCCACATCAGCGTTGTTAATCTACGTAAAACTCGCAACCGTCGGATAAACATTTTTGTAACAGATATTGTAAGAAATATTAACCGTGAGCACATTTTGAAGATACAACACTAATATGATACAATTAACAATTTAAAATACTGCATAATGTAATTTTATATTTAAATTGTGTTTGCAATAATTCATGCCGGAGAGTTTCGTTGTTCGATATATATATATATATATTCAATTCCCTTATATAAAAATTAAAGTCATGGTTCCATAAGGTGGCGAATTTAAATTTATATTTTACAATTAAAATTTAATTAAAAATCAATATAATGCATAGTTGGTTAAGGCATAAATAATGAGAAATTGTACAACACTTTACATTTCCTTGGGCTTTTTGTCACACCAAAGTACTGATTGTATCATACACTTAGAGTTGAATACATTGTGATGTTTAAAACAAGAAAATGAATGAATTAAAATGAATTGATTTATAACCATTAAGCTCCTTTGAGGAATGAAGCACTCTTGGTGATTGTTGCTGGTTTGTTTGTGTATCTAATGAAAGTATATGTCCATGTACCGGCCAAAGCTCCTAGAATAGGTGACACCAAATATATCCATATTCCTATATATTTATTGTGAACAATAGCTGGTCCTAAGCTTCTTGCTGGATTCATTGATGCTCCTGTGATTGGTCTGTCAAATATATTTTCATTCACATGTCAGTTTTATCTTTAACATTAATTCCTCGCAAAATATAGTATTACTTAATTAGTAAGGTTTTGAGGTTAATACCCAGCAACCAACACAGCTACTAGCACTGTAGATCCAACTGCAATTGCAGCCAATTCATTAACCTGTATAAATCAAATGGATAAACAAAAACTTTGAGATATGCTTGAATAATATTTATACAAATATGTCTATACAGAGATTTTGCCAAGGTGATTTTCCAACTCCTACAATTGCTTAATATATCTTAAATCTTAATCAAAATGTTTAATAGAAATAAAATCACAACTATTATATATCATGAAATAGACAAATTTTAAATGATATTTACCGCTCTGCTATCAGTGCCAACTCCAGAAATGACGAACATAAGTAAGAAAGTTATTATGAATTCGACCACAAAAGCTTGGAGATTAGAACCAGCTGGAAGTGTTCCTACAAAACGAGTTTCCTTGTCACTGAATATAACTTTAAGAGCAACACTTGCAAGTATTGATCCAAGGAGCTGAGCAATTATATATGTTGGTACCTGCATGCCAAAATTAAATAAATATTAATAAACTTTAAAAAAAAGTGAAACTATTATGTAATTTCCTTAATATGACTTACAATACACCAAACAAAATGATAATAAATACATTCTCTTGACACAACAAAACCAAATTATTGAAATTCATTAATTTTAATTGAGTTTAATTTATTTATAGGCAGATTTATAATAATGTATTAAAGTGAAGATAAAAATATAATAAAGTGTAAAAAAAAAAGAGTGAACATATTAAATGAACCTGATTGACAGGAAATCTTTTGGTGGAAGCCTGAGCAATGGTGACAGCAGGATTGAAATGAGCACCAGAGACGTGACCGAGAGAATA
This sequence comes from Cicer bijugum, assembly GCA_037974875.1. NCBI lineage: Eukaryota > Viridiplantae > Streptophyta > Magnoliopsida > Fabales > Fabaceae > Cicer > Cicer bijugum. The sequence continues at coordinate 3,408,270 of JBBPBT010000629.1, read as the reverse complement.
GGCCAATATCATAACAGCAAGTCCCCAAACAATTGCAATACCAAGAAGTGTCACTACATTATCATTGTTTAGGTTCGTCACCACAACACCACAACCAACAAATATCAAGAAGAATGTTCCCACCACCTCTGCTACCAACTATTTTCAACAATCAATATTTTTGTCACAGTTTTAATTAGATTTATCATAGCCAATAATTAATATTTTTTTGAAAGAAAATGAAAGTTACCTTTTGCACAAGAGGAACACAATCTTCAATGATTGAATCTTCTACCTTCAAAACCACATCATTGCTAGCTAAAATATCACCCATCTTTAAAAGTGATTAATTTAAAGCTAAGAGATTATTTATCAAAGATTGATGTTATGCTTTGTTTGTTAGAGCAGAAGTGATGAATGAAAAATTGAGAGCAAGACACCAATTTATGGAGAACCAAAAATGTCTTAAAGAGAAACATACGGTGAAAACATAGAGCAAACAATATGTTTGCACACGTGTGTATTTATTTATTTTTAGGTACATTAGGACACTCTGTAAATTTATTTTTAGATAAAACTTTATCTTTCATTATATATATCAATGGAAATTGTGATATGGAGAAAAAAAAGGAGGAACCGAAAGCTTGTATAAGCTATTTTGGCAATACAACAGTTGAAGGCAAACTGTTATTAGCCTTTGAATAATTTTTTGTTCAGTTGGTAAAATTTGGATAAATTTGGATGATATTACGAGAATAGATAATAACATAAATCTAATTATAACACACATTTTAATAACATATCTCATATCTTGTGCAAATCTGCTTTTCTTTTTTTTTTTTTCCTATTTATTGTGTTGTTAATTTTACTTCAAAAACAATCAGAATGAATTTGTGATCTGTCACATATCTCAATTTTAGATTAAACTCCTTTCCACCGTCTCCACCACCTTTGACTTTGATGATTTTTTTTTTCTCTCTATCACTTTTCATCACATTCCTTTCATTTCATTCTCTACAGTATTCTCATCTCACAAAGTTGATAGCGCCGATTTTTAACTCATGAGAAAGCAAAAAAATAAAGACCTATTCTCATAATCACAAAATTTACTTATAAAGTTGTTGTTAGAGTGTTTTCTTGAATTGACTATTCTGACTTCAAAGATTATGACTAACATTCTTCATCTTCTTTGTTGAAATTTTTGGAATCAAAATCTTCATTTTCATTCATGGTGGTTTAGTATAATTACATTAAAACTCAATTAGGACAAAAAATTTAGAAATATGCTTGAAAACTAATCTTAGACTAAATGCATTGATCGAAGAGCTAGATACAAAATAAAATTACTTACAATATTTTATATTGATGATTAAAAAGATACT
>JBBPBT010000629.1:3342430-3366376 GCA_037974875.1 Cicer bijugum | reverse complement strand
TTTTCTTTTCATAAATTTTATTTTAATTATATATTTTTATCTTTTAAATTTTTGCTTGTTTGTGCTATTGTTGCTAAGGTGCAATTAATAATAATTGTTTGTATTTGAATAATTTTTAAGCATTTGTATGAAATAATGTTATAGTGTTATTTGATGCAACACAATCAAACTATTAAAGGGTGAATAATGAGATTCTTGTATAAATAATAAGAGATTGAATCATTATAATACTTTTGCATTTATAATTAATTAATTTGTAGGTTTTTCTATGAAAACATGTTTGCAAACCACCAATATTAATTAATAAATAATAAACAAAATCAAACTTTATTAATTTTAATTGTGAAAATAACAATATGATTCAACAATATACATTGTTTTTATAAAAATATATGAGCTTATGAAGCACATGATTTCATCATCTCACAAGCCTAAGAGCCTACAACAAGCCAAATAACATGTAATGACTGAATTAAGTGGTAAAAACAAACTTTTATTAAAATCATGTCTTTTACTACAAGAATTGAAATGAATTACACACATATTCAGCAAGTAACTTTGTTTACCCTCAGCAAAATTTTCTGTGATGTCCTTCAAATGTGAAATATAACATTTGTTGTGACCCTGCATGTTTAATGAATGGAGCGCCCATTTAAGCTTGTACAACGAGCTGCAAACAACAGGGAAAAGACTGTTAACTATTTTCTTAGTAAGTTTAATCTTATGGCTTAAAAATATATAAATGCTTAGTGTATATAAAAGTAGATACAAAATGTGGAATAAATTTGCTGGGCTGGTAGTAGGATATTCATATAATTTTAATAGTTTAAAAGATAATGAAAAAATTTGGTTTGGAAAATAAATAAAATTGGGCAAGTGGCATTTACGAGAGGCAGGGCAAAACAATTACCTGTTGAAAATCCAAGTTGAAGCTTTCTAAATCGAATTGTTGTGAAACACAATGCTCTGTATGTGGGAAATTTTGGGCCAAATTTGGGGGTGTTTCATGCGGCACCGTTCTTCAAGCAGTGGACATTTATAGATTTGAAGTGTTGTTAGAGAGGCAGGCAGCCTCTCTCCAGCCATATTCTCCAGCTTGGAACAAAATTTAATTTCTAATGTTCGGAGGGACGTGAGGTGGAGAAGCTCCGTGCAGTCCAACGTGTGCAAACTTGGCATTATGCTTAGTGTTAGAAAGGTAAGGGAGGGAAACAGCAACGCAAAATCCTTATTGGGGAAGGACTCCACACCGTCATATACATATCCAATTGAAAGTTCGGTGAGCGTGTCCATCAAACTTAGAGATGGGTTCCTCATTAACTTCTCACATTTCAGTATAACAAGTCTTCTCAATCTAGGCGGCATACCACCTTCACAAAACGTCTCTATTTCTGAGCAATCTTTTATACACAGCAATTTTAAATTCGGGAGAAGAGTATTTGCGTGACAAGGCAATGACTTTAAATTAACACAACTGATGACAGACAATTCTCTCAAGTTGGGCGCAGCCAATCCATCTCTTGCAACTGAAACTAATTTGGGGCAGTTGTAAATGCAAAAATACTTGAGATTTTGAAGAATCTTCGAAGCGGATATACATTCTAGATTTTCACACCGGTCTATTTCGAGACCACTGAGGTTGGGAAAGGTCTCCAGTGTGAAGGTTGTCAGAGAATCACAACTACTCTCTATTGACAACGATTGAAGTGACTCGTGCTGCTGCTTTTGCTTTGGAAAATCTAGATTTTTACAATTTCTGATGGACAAACTATTTAAGGATGCGGGTAAACAATCTCCAGGAAACGATAACGCAGACGAACAATTCTGGATCGTTACAATTTTCAGGGAAATCGGTAGGGTGATGGCCATTATTTCAAAGAACGACTCCGTTGACTCTCTTCCATCAATTTCGATTTCTTCCAATGAAATGGGTAGCTCTCTCAATGCTACTTTATTGTTTTCACATATCTCTATTTTCCGGATGGCAGGAGCACTTGGGAGAGACGAAGCAAGTTGGTCGCATTCTACAATCTGAATTGTTTCCAAAGCAGGAAGATGAGATGGCAAATCTCCCCTCAATAAGGGACAACCATGAATCACAAGAGAGTTGAGTACAGGAAAATAAGCATTTGAATCATGGGGATGATGCCACACTTCCCAACGTGGCATGTCATCAAACTGAAGACGTTCAAGGGAGGGAAAGAGAATCCCTGAAAAGGAATTACCATATTCAGATCCAATAGTCTTCAACATACTCATTCCCATGAAGCTCAAGCTCTTGAGAGAGCATAATTGTCCAAGTGGTGGAAGAATACAACAATTACCACAATTAAATAGAAACAAATGAGTCAAATTTTGGTAGGAAGGATCTCCAACCCATTCTGGAAATCTCGTGCCTCTATATCCAGATATAGACACCTTTTTTAGGTTCTTGGCAGGTTGTAACTTGTCTAGTATATCCATCTCACTTTGTGAATTTGTAAATTGGTCTTTTGCATTATCAGACCATTCAAAAGACAATTCTTCAAGGTACTTCTTATCCATTATTTTCGCTTGTGATGCTTCAAAGTTGTTGGCAACATTCTCTAATTTACTAATGAAAAGTGATCCGTGAAGATTTGACAGTGTTCCCAATTCCTTGATCCCTTTCTCTTTATGCTTGCCCACAACAAAGCAACTCAACTGTTGCAAATGGTTTAATTTGCTCATTTCTCTAGGCATATCTTCTAACTTTGGAGTGCAACCTATATCAAGATAGCGCAAATTCACAAACTTTTGCATGTCATTAGGAAGTTTGGTTAGTTGATAACAACTGTACAACTTTAAGGTTTGTAAATTATGCAGATTACACAATGACTCTGGTAGTGACTTTATACTTGTGAAAGAGAGATCCAAATAACGCAAATGAATCAGTTCACCTATCGAGTCAGGCAATGCATTAAGATCACAAAACTTTTTAAATGACAAAACTCTCAAGCACTTCAAATTTGACAAATTGATGCATGCTGCCATTTCATTGTGGAATGGAGTACGTCTAAAATTGAATATCAAAAAGGTCCTAAGATGTTTTGCCCGGTCAAAAATCTCAAAGTTATCTGTCACTGGATCACTTAACATATTAAATGATAAATGACGTGTCTTGTTACCAATCTTCGTTTCTTTCCCAAGTTCTTCTGTTCTAAAGTAGAATTCTGCCCCGATCAATGTTGCCAAATCATGCACCAGATCATGCATCACAAAACTCCGAAAGCTGTTTCCACTTCCAAAACGTTGAAAAAAAGATCTTGAAGCTAAGTCATTAAAATACTCATACCCAACTTCTTCCAAAGTCTTTCCATTTTTTGGAGGCTGTAAAAGATCTTCTGCCATCCACAACAAGATCAAATTGTCTGCATTAAATTTATAATCCTTAGGATACAAGGAGCAATAAACAAAGCAGCGTTTCAAATAGGGAGGGAGATAATGATAACTAATTCTTAGTGCTGGAATGATCTTACTCTCCTTTTCATCAATTTCCCAAATATTACTATTGAGTATATTATTCCAATCCCTGATGTCACGTTTCCGTCGCAACAAACCCCCAAGTGATTGTGCTGCTAAAGGCAATCCCTTACATTTTCTAACAATCTCTCTGCCAATTTTTTCGAGATCCATATTCTGAGTGGATTCTTCTGGAGAAAGGCAAGCATGGTTTGCAAACACAGACCAACAATCTTCATCAGACAATTGCTCAAGAGAGTAACCTTGAAAAGTTTGGACCATAGAAACAACCTTTTGAATACGGGTTGTTACAAGAATTTTACTTCCTTTAGCTCCGCATCGAAGAGGCTTTGTAAGAGAATTCCAACTGTCATAATCTTGGGTCCAGACATCATCCAGAACAATTAAGAACTTTTTTCCGGTCAACTTATCCTTCAAATCTTGCTGAAGAATATTCAAATTATTTGTGTTACAAGCACTTCTAACTTCCTCAGCAATGGCCTTTGTAACCTTCAAAACATCAAAATCATCAGAAACACAAACCCATGCTTGAACATCGAATTTATGCTTTATAGTGTCATCATGGTTGTACACAGATCGGGCTAAAGTGGTTTTCCCCACACCACCCATGCCAACTATAGGGATCACAGAAATCTTATCACTATCATCATCATCACCATCATGTAACAGTAAGTTGAGTATGGCCTCTATGTCTTGATTTCTACCAAATATGTTAGATCCATGATCTAGAGAGGTTGATGGAGTTCTCCAGGAAGAGTGGTGGTGAGTTGCAATATGTTGAAGACCAAGAATATCTTTGAGTTTGAGAATGGATTCAAGCCTAGTAACTATGTCTTCTAACTTACGAACCATATCCCTTTCTTCAAAGTTGAAAAAGTTAGAAGCAGTAGTACTGACCTCTTTGTTGTTCTGAGTAGTAGCAGATTTGGTGGAAATGTGATCGAGAAGGTCATCAGCAATATAGAGAGCATCTTTGAGATCATCAAGCCAGTTGTTAACAGCAGAGTCTTTGATCTGTTTCAGCTCAGCATCATTCAGAACAGCTTCAACAGCATAAAGAATGTTCTTCAACCTTTGGATCAAATTGGAGTCAACCTTGTTTCCATAGATGAAGTTAAAAAGCTGAGGAGAAGCAAGCCTGTCGAAAAGAACTTGAAGGAAAGCAGAGAGAAAAGCTCCACCAACAGCAGCAGCATCCATGATTTAGAAAGAGAATAGAAGTGATTATTACAAATCAGAGAACAATAGTTTGTAGCCGCACTCACTAAGCTCAAATATTAGGTTATTTATCAAACTGTGACTATATACGCCGTACTCTTGTGACGACAGTATTTTTTTAAAAAACAGAAAAACATAATTATAATATTATTATAATAATAATAATAATAATAATTATAAAAACCAAACTTCCTCTTTCTACCTCATTTTCCAAATTCATTCTTTCTCCCTTTTCTCTCTCCCTCACCTCCCCTCCCCCTTTGTTGTTTTATTTTTTTTTTTCTTCTCCTTGATTCTTTCCTCTCTATCATACCCGAACCATCAACTATTATTAAAAAGAATTTAACCTCCTCACAACCATTGAAAAATGCTCTTGGTTAGGATTTTGAGTTAAGGTTTGTGTTCTAAGAAAAGAAAAAGGGTACCCATCTCTTGAGAGCTGCTGATTGAGACTCATTGAGGTAAATGCCCAACTCTAATCCTAGTATAAATTCATAGAAAAATGTAGCTTTGTTTAAAAATCTTATTTTATGCTTAGAGTAGATTTAGATGATTTTTAGGGTTTTTTAGAGTTAGTTAAATTTTAGAATAGATTTTTCTAAAGGCTTGGAAATATTCTTGATACCCAGATTTGTCTGCTGAGATCCTGCCAGCTACTCTGAGAGTTGTTAGAGAGCAAAGTTAGACGATTCTCCATAGCTGTGAGTTGACGACGATCATCGTCATATATTTTTATACTGCTATTATTATTATTATTTTACTTGTTTTCTATATGAAAGTATTTATTTAAAATTTTGGGAAATACAACCTTTGAATTTTATCTCAATTTCGTCAATTATTTAATTTAATGGTCTTTGCTATATAATATGTTATTTGTTGAATTTACGTATGAGTTAAAGTATTTAAATATTTATTTGTTATGCTATTGAATATATTTTTCATGAATTTCGATTAAATGATTTTAAACGCGTGTTTTGGAAATCGTTGTTGTAATTATTAAATCGTTAACTGCGTTAGGTGCACCTAGTTACCTCGTTGTGATTAGGGAGGGTTACCCGTTAGATGGAGCCGCCCCTATGAGAAATATTGTCCGTAGGAGGAAAGGGCTATCAACGAGATGTAAGCCCCCTAGTTGATACGTGATGATGCGTTGCGGGAATTGAGAGGAGAGGGTCATCCGTTAGATGGAGCCACCCCTAAGGGTAAGGCCACCCTTAGGAGGAAAGGGCTATCAATGAGATAAAGCCGCCTCTTGATTCTAAAAATTTGTATTGTTACTTGTTTGATTTTGATGATTTTGAGGTTGTGCATTTGGATTTCGTTTCGCTATTTACCGGATTTTAATATTTTTGTCAAACGATTAAACAATTACTCGTGCCTTTTGTGTTTCCCTTCCAATTGATGGTGGTTGTTGTCTCCTCACTAAGTCTTTGTGACTTACCCGTTATGTTGCTTATTTTTTTTCAGATTCGCAAGCAGCTGAGTAGGAATCTATTAGTTGATTCAAGTCTCAACATACTTCTTTTTGGTAGGCCTCTTTGATCGAGAACCATTTTTGTAACAGTTGTTGAGTCTATGTAATTTGCAGCTATTTTGGAGTTTAGAGAGTCTATTTAGTTTGTTGGAAAGGGTATTAAGAAACTTGATTATGTTATTTGAATTGTCACTGGATTGAGAGTTTGACAGGGATTTCATAAATTTGGAAATGTTGAATTTACAGAGGAGACTCTGTCAAAATTTCGAGTAAAAGTATACGTATTTTTTTTGAAATGGTTAGAGAACGGTTTAGTTATTTAATTGTTGAGTTAATTGATAGGCTTGCCAGGCTAGGAGTATAGCTTGTGCGCCGGTCACGACATTTAAATTTCGGGTCGTGACAAAGTTGGTATCAGAGCCTGGCTGTAGGTCCTAATAGCTGCAAACATAGGGTGATAATAGATTCTTGTTAGTAAATTGTGAACCCGGGCACAATTTACTTATAAGGGCTATTAGCACTTTATGAGAGTCTTGACTGTTGTCTGAATCTGTGTTTAAATTGATCATCACTATCTCTCCACAATTTCTTGTTGTCTTATTCAATCTTTGATCAATGTTCTTTAAATAGGTGAGAATGCCACCAAAGACTAGGAATCCTACTATAAGGGAAATTGTTGATGAGTCAATTTCCCAAGCTCAAGGCGCTCGTCAACGAGGTTGTGTTTCAGTTCGTGCTCGAAATAGGTGTAGAGCTAATGTTGGCGGACGTGGATTGAATGCTGATGTTGAGGTACCTAGGAGGAGGCGCGGAAATCCAGCCATGGAAGAGTTTGCTGCTGGTCTGCAGGGATTACAACAGGTTGTGCAACAACTTGTTGGGGTTGTCGTCGGACGACAACATGGGGGTGATCAAAGACATGAAAATGTCAATGGTCAACAAGAGGTTAGACAAGTTGAGCATCAAACGACTGCTGTAATGAGGGGTATTGAGGTCACTTTACCAGACTTCATGAAGCTTAAACCTCCTACCTTTTCTGGGTCTAGTGCAACTGAGGATCCGCAACAATTCATTGATAGTCTAGAGCGACTTTGGAGAGCATTGGGTTATTCTGAGGTAAGAGCAGTAGAATTGACATTATTTCAGCTAATAGGTATGGCACGTGATTGGTTTGATATAGTGTCACGTGGAAGACAAGTGGGGTCACCTTCGTTAGCATGGGGGGAGTTCTCTCAGTTGTTCATGGCTCGTTTTCTTCCGGAGAGTGTTAGAGATGGATTAGCTCATGAGTTCGAGCGTTTGGAGCAAACAGAGGGTATGACAATTTCAGAGTATAGTGCTCGTTTTACACAGCTCTCTAGACATGCTCCTTATCCTATCACTGAGGAGATGCGTGTTAAGAGGTTCGTTAGAGGATTGAAGGATTACTTATTTAGGTCGGTGGTTGGATCTAATTGTTCTACTTTTGCTGAGGTTTTGAGTTTGGCTCTTCAAATCGAGCAACGACAGAAGGAAAAAGGATGCAGTAGGCAAGATTCACGGAAGAAACAAAGAGTTGAAGGATCTTACAGTAGCTATTCGAATCATGGTGGTGGGTCTATGTTTGGTTATCAGGGGCAACAAAGACTCCTGTCTCAAAGGGGCGGCCATAGTGGGCAGTCTTCTGGGACAGTACAGACTCGTAGATCAGATTCTGGAGCAGCATCACAATCCACTTTCCCTCAAAGACATTCTGGTGTTTCAGCTACACGATGTGCTACTTGTGGTAGGTTTCACTTCGGGAACTGTTCTAGGGATGGTAATGCTAAGGTGTGCTTCCAATGTGGTCAAATAGGTCACATCAGGAGGGATTGTCCTGTAGACACGACACATCCATCCTCTAGTTATGCATCTGCACCAACAACCTTGACATCTCCTCAGACTCATTCTGCATCTGTGCGTCAGAGTGGAAATTCATATGTTAGAGGTTCAGAAACATTTCAGCAGCGAGGTAGGGGAGTTGGTGGTAGAGGTCAGTTACCAGCAGGAAGAGGTCAGGCTCGAGTGTTTGCTTTGACACATCAGGATGCTCAGACATCCCATGCAGTAGTTACAGGTATACTTTCTATTTGTTCTAGAGATGCATATGTTTTGTTTGATTCTGGAGCTACACATTCTTTTGTATCCGGGTGGTTTTGCTACTCGTCTTGTAAAAGTTTTTATCTTCTTTAGAAGAACCTTTAGTTGTAGCTACACTTGTTGGAGGAAATCTGCTTGCTAAGTCGGTGTATTGTTCTTGTTATATAACTGTGGATGGCAAGGTGTTGCCGGTAGATTTAGTAGTTATTGATTTGATAGATTTTGATGTGATTTTGGGTAAGGATTGGTTGGCTTTTCATCATGCCACTTTGTATTGTCATAACAAAGTGGTGAAATTTGAGATACCGGGGAAATCAATCTTCTCGTTTCAAGGAGAACGTTGTTGGGTACCATATAACCAAATTTCAGTCTCGGCAGCTAGAATGGAATAAGCGTTGATCCAAGTAAGGTGGAAGCAGTCCAAAATTGGCCCTGACCTACCACAGTGAAAGAAATTCGGAATTTTCTTGGTTTAGCCGGTTATTATTGACGTTTTGTGAAGGATTTCACAAAGATTGCATCTTCGTTAACTAGGTTGATTCGGAATCGCTTAGTGACAGTTCAAAGTAGGCAAAAATCTTATTCTGATAAGAGACGTCGTCCCTTAGAGTTTAGAACGGGTCGGACCGGTAGCGCGTCGCTTGGCACTCCCACCAGATCTCTCGGGAGTTCATCCAGTTCTTCATATTTCGATGCTTCGGAAGTATCTTTATGACCCTTCTCATTTGATTAATCATGAAGACGTGCAGTTAGATGAGAGTCAATCATACGTTGAACATCCAGTAGCTATATTAGATCGCCAAGTGAGACGTTTACGCTCAAAAGATATTGTTTCAGTAAAAGTCCTTTCACGTGGTCCATCCGGTGAAGAAACTACTTGGGAACCTGAAGAAGTCATTCGTGCAAAGCATCCGCACTTATGTTGAAATTCAGGGTAGCAGTGTTTATTAAATAAATAAAAAGATAACTAAATTCGAGGACGAATTTCTATAAGGGGAGGAGATTGTGACGACCGTATTTTTTTAAAAAACAGAAAAACATAATTATAATATTATTATAATAATAATAATAATAATAATTATAAAAACCAAACTTCCTCTTTCCACCTCATTTTCCAAATTCATTCTTTCTCCCTTTTCTCTCTCCCTCTTCCTCGGCAGACACCTCCCCTCCCCCCTTGGTTGTTTTTTTTTTTTTTTTTTTTCTTTTCCTTCCCTTCTCCTTGATTCTTTCCTCTCTATCATACCCGAACCATCAACTATTATTAAAAAGAATTTAACCTCCTCACAACCATTGAAAAATGCTCTTGGTTAGGATTTTGAGTTAGGGTTTGTGTTCTAAGGAAAGAAAAAGGGTACCCATCTCTTGAGAGCTGCTGATTGAGACTCATTGAGGTAAATGCCCAACTCTAATCCTAGTATAAATTCATAGAAAAATGTAGTTTTGTTTAAAAATCTTATTTTATGCTTAGAGTAGATTTAGATGATTTTTAGGGTTTTCTAGAGTTAGTTAAATTTTAGAATAGATTTTTCTAAAGGCTTGGAAATATTCTTGATACCCAGATTTGTCCGCTGAGATCCTGCCAGCTACTCTGAGAGTTGTTAGAGAGCAAAGTTAGACGATTCTCCATAGCTGTAAGTTGATGACGATCATCGTCATATATTTTTATACTGCTATTATTATTATTATTATTTTACTTGTTTTCTATATGAAAGTATTTATTTAAAATTTTGGGAAACACAACCTTTGAATTTTATCTCAATTTCGTCAATTATTTAATTTAATGGTCTTTGCTATATAATATGTTATTTGTTGAATTTACGTATGAGTTAAAGTATTTAAATATTTATTTGTTATGCTATTGAATATATTTTTCATGAATTTCGATTAAATGATTTTAAACGCGTGTTTTGGAAATCGTTGTTGTAATTATTAAATCGTTAACTGCGTTAGGTGCACCTAGTTACCTCGTTGTGATTAGGGAGGGTTACCCGTTAGATGGAGCCGCCCCTATGAGAAATATTATCCGTAGGAGGAAAGGGCTATCAACGAGATGTAAGCCCCCTAGTTGATACGTGATGATGCGTTGCGGGAATTGAGAGGAGAGGGCCATCCGTTAGATGGAGCCGCCCCTAAGGGTAAGGCCACCCTTAGGAGGAAAGGGCTATCAATGAGATAAAGCCGCCTCTTGATTCTAAAAATTTGTATTGTTACTTGTTTGATTTTGATGATTTTGAGGTTGTGCATTTGGATTTCGTTTCGCTATTTACCGGATTTTAATATTTTTGTCAAACGATTAAACAATTACTCGTGCCTTTTGTGTTTCCCTTCCAATTGATGGTGGTTGTTGTCTCCTCACTAAGTCTTTGTGACTTACCCATTATGTTGCTTATTTTTTTCCAGATTCGCAAGCAGCTGAGTAGGAATCTATTAGTTGATTCAAGTCTCAACATACTTCTTTTTGGTAGGCCTCTTTGATCGAGGACCATTTTTGTAACAGTTGTTGAGTCTATGTAATTTGCAGCTATTTTGGAGTTTAGAGAGTCTATTTAGTTTGTTGGAAAGAGTATTAAGAAACTTGATTATGTTATTTGAATTGTCACTGGATTGAGAGTTTGACAGGGATTTCATAAATTTGGAAATGTTGAATTTACAGAGGAGACTCTGTCAAAATTTCGAGTAAAAGTATACGTATTTTTTTTGAAATGGTTAGAGAACGGTTTAATTATTTAATTGTTGAGTTAATTGATAGGCTTGCCAGGCTAGGAGTATAGCTTGTGCGCCGGTCACGACATTTAAATTTCGGGTCGTGACAACTCTATATTGTGTCACTCTTGCCAAGCAAGAGTGAAGACGTTCCAGACAAAGACAACGTTTGTTGTCTCAACTCTCAAGTACTAGGGAACAAGAATAGGATGCTTAATTTAATTCAACTTGAATCAAAATAAAAAAACCTAACTCCATTCAACAAGATGTTTCTTTAGTTTTGTTATAGAATATCTTTTAAATGGGTCTCTAAATTGTCACTTATATATATATCACACAAACACTATTAATGAGTCTTTTAATATTTATTATTTATATTATAAATCAAATACCTAATATATTTAAATTGTATACTGCATATAAAAAATATTTTTTTTTATTTTTATTTTGAAGAACTACTTAAACCATTATTTGATAATGAATGAAAACTACTTTTTAGAAATCTTAAAATTTATCTAAAATAAGATCATTATTATAATCTTAATAACAAAATTATTTTTAAAGAATTAAAAATCATTATAGATATTTTAACAATTCAATTAAAATTAAGATTTATAATATTAAATTATTTAATTATTTAATAACATTTAATTATTTTTAATATTGATATAATATATAAATAATATTAATCATATTTATTATGATTGTATCTATTAAAACGCGTTACTCTAAATCAAAATGAGTAAAATCTTAAAAGAATTTTTTTACCTTAACTCGAAATGTTTTCTATTAAAACTAAAAACCATATAATTAGTTTTGTTTTCTCTTTTTGCGCTCGTTACTTACTATTCCATCTACGCTTTCACCCAAAACTCCAAAACCATCTTGACTTTGCCATCATCAATACCATCCACGTTTCGGCACCGTTTTCCGGCAACCCAGCACCGTGCTTCCTTCTTTCTCAATCTTTTAGTTCTGGTTAGTTTCTATTCATCCTTACCTAGTTTTTTCTCTTATTTATTCTTCTTTTATGCTGTTTCAATGGTTGTTTAGATTGTTTTTTTTTTTTTGGTATTTTGTTTCATTGCATTATTTTTCTTCTTTTATGTTGGTATTTTTCAAACATCGCCTATTTTGTGGAGGAGGAGTAGGGATTTTTTTCAAAAATTGTGACTTGATTTTTTTCTCTGATTTGAGATTGATTTTCATGTGGTGTCTGCACTGTAGCCTTGAAATCATGACTTGCAAATGAATTTTTGAAGCATTTTGATTATAATGAATAAATTATTACTGTTTTTGCAAGAAAAAAATATAATGATCACGAAGTTTCATTTTTATAGTTCGCCTAGGGCACAAAATATAGCAGGATCGGCCCTGTAACTGTTAGTCTGTATCTCAGGCTCTAAATCTAACATGAATTTTTGTATTTGGGTTGAGGATTTCAGATCATTTTGGATTGACAATCTTAGGAGCATAGAACACAGAAAGATTGGATATGGCAACTAGACGTGTTCGTTACTCCTCTCTTCCCACAGATGAGGATGATTATATTGGTGATCAAAGTAGACCATTTGACCCTCGATTTGATTACATGCCGAAAGCCTTGGACAGAGTTCCCTGGAAATCTATTGCCCTTGCAATCTTCCTGTTATTTCTTGGTACAGGACTTCTGTTTCTTGCATACTTTATTTTCACTGGTCATATGGGTGGAGAACGCTCTCAAGCTTATGGACTTTTAGCGTTAGGAGTTTTGAGCTTTCTCCCAGGTACGTTGAAGTCCCAGAATGTTGTATGCATTGTTTATGTGTGCTAGGTACTCTGATTTAATTAATATAAACAACAAGGAAATTAATTTTGACAGTTCTTTGAGACTGCAAATATGCTGTTGGGATAAGTCATGTTTGTTCACTGCTTTACATTAAGATCCATAAAGATAATTTTGCTGAAGGGCTTATAGATTTACAATCAGAAAAACAAACCAGTATACTGCTGCACTCCAACTTTCTAAAAGTTCGAACAATTTGATGAATGTAGATTCACTTAATGACTAGCAGAGAAATAATTGTAAATCATAAATTAGACAGCCTCCTTGTATGCACCATCATCTTTTCAATTAATCACTAAGAATTGTTCCAAGGTAATGGGATGATACACAAGATCCTTACCAAGATCTGTACATAGGTTGTTACATGGAAATGTTTCTGCTTTATTATGTAGAAATAAATTGCATACTGTTTCTGAAGTAGAATTGCAGATGATAGACATACAATTATAGATCCCAGATCACATGTCCCACCACTTTAAATATACCACCTAGGATTAAAGTGTCATTTATAACAACCCAACACTTGACGAAGTGAGGAAATGGAGTGTACTTGGGTTCAAAACCATGCTCCCGATGTCCACACAACACTTACATATGTTTTACCACTATGTTGTGTTCTCAGGACAAGTAGCAACACAACTTAAATTTTGTAATTTTTGGAATATCCAATGGTAGTTATGTTAGTATTGTTAGTGTCATGCTGAGGGTGGAGATAAAACCCATGATTTCCTTATCACTCCACTCCGTAACTGTCTCACCCCAGCCACCAAAACAACTTTATATCCCCACTAAACTTTGTTAAATAACACTAATTTTTTGGTGTCATAATTATTGTTGAAGTGGGTCAGGAGCAAATAGGCATGGAATGGGGGTAGGTGATCTCCATCCCTATAATTATGGTCACCACCATTACAAATAAATGATTTCTTTCAATCATATTTATTTGAGAAATGATGTTGCTTGACATGATTTTTCACCTGTTTTATTTGTTCATTAGTTTTAAATGTGTTGCTACTTTTTGTTACTGGATGCACCTGCATTGATAAAGAATACATTTTAATTTGTATCTACCATGCATCCTTTCTCTGATTATCGCCATTTAACTCTGCGCCGATTGACTTATTTATCATGAGGACTTTTTGTTGGCTTATATACCTTGTATTATTTTCTTGATACAGGCTTTTATGAGACACGACTTGCATATTATGCTTGGAGGGGCGCCAAAGGATATCGCTTTTCTGCCATCCCTGATTACTAGAGCATTTGAGTTATACCTTCCAAAACTCTCAGTCATGATGATCAGATTTGGGTGCAACTTATTTGTATGGTTCATATAGATTAAATAAAATTGTACAATGAGGGTTAGAAAATGAGGTAAAAAGATTTAGAAAGGATATGCATTAGAGTTTTGTAAGATTAGAAAATATCTTAAAAGTTTAGTGTGAAATTGTTGTATTAAGCATCATTGCCTGCTTTGTTCCCTTAAACTGAGCTTATTTTAATTATGTGGAATCAGCATCGTACTGAAGTTTGCTTGTGACAAGTTTTGTCAAGGATAGTCATTGAGGTTTCCTCTCTTTCTAAAATTTCCACTGTATTAGGGAGTAATGTTCTCTGGCCAGTCATTCTTCCCTCCACCAAATTAAATTTCTTTCTGTATAATGAAAGGTAGACTTACAGATAAAGGGTGTATACTCTGGCTTTTGCTTGAAGATAAATGTTTCTTTTAGTTATCTTTGTTTTGGCTAAAAGAAATACTGACATAGTTTAAAAACTGCATTTTTCTGTAGAGTATATGATGAAAGTGAAGAAATTCCTAATCATGCTTAGTTGAATTACAATCTCATGGAATAAAAGATAAGCGCAGCCCATTGAACCGTTCAAGTCATCTAATTTTCTTTATTAAAATAAATAAAAAGGTCGAGTTTTTTAAAAGCCACAAACTTTTTTTAAATTCCATTTGCAGTTTCCACAATGGCTTTCATTCATGCAACTTTCCATTAAATTATCCAGGTCTTAGCTCAGAAATATCAAGATATGTAACTTGCCCATTTGGTAGGGAGGGATAAGGTCGTCCAGTGCATTGGCATTTAAAATAAGAGATGCTCTTCCCCTACAATTTTCGGCTTTTTGGTGAACCCCTTCTATTCTTTGTTCTTTTTTTTACCAGATTTCATGATATAATCTGGTAGTAAAAAACTTCGAATTGATAGTAAAATTAAGTTTAATTAACTTATCAGAAATTTTAATTCAGTAGTACTTTTTTTATTTTATTTATTTTATTTTTATATATTTTGAATAAACATAGTTCAACCACCACTAAAATAAGAGGTTTATACCAGGCACCCCCCATTTGTACCTGCCACCCCCCAGCCATGCGTAAATGACTTATTTGCCCTCAATTACCTCTATAAAAACCAAAATAAATTTTTACAATCAAGTTTTTCACTGAATGATTCGAAACTTTTAAAAATTCGAAGCAGAACTCGAACATTTGCAATCTTCGAAAGTCAAAAGTAAGTTTCCATCCAGCATTTCGAAACTTTTGCATGCATCTGAAACCTTCGAAACCCAGTTTTACCATTTCGAAAGTTTCATGTAAACTTCGAAACTTTGAAACCCAGCAGTTTGAATTTCGAAAGTTTGATGTAAAGTTCGAAACTTTGAAACCCAGATGTTTGTACTTCGAAAGTTTTTTCATCCTGAAAGGTTCGAAATACAGCTCGAACATTTTAAACTTTCGAATCCCAGATAGAAACTTTCGAATTTGGAAGGAAATTTTCGAAATGGTACTGAAACTTTCGAAATGGAACTGAAAGTTTCGAAATGCTCAACTTTCGAAATGTAACTGAAAGTTTCGAAATGGAAGGCTGAATTTTTTAACCTTGACTTTTTCTTTGCATTGTTTTTTGCCTTGTTTTTTGCTTTGTTTTTTGCCTTGTTTTTTGCCTTATTTATTTGCTTTTTCTTTGTTGCATTTATTTATTTGTTGCATTTCTTTTTTGCCTTTTATTATAATATTTATTTAAAAATATTTGTATATTGATATGTTGCAGTGCCTAGGATGAGAGGTGCATTCGGCCAAATTATTCGCAATATTATAGGTGATGATAGAGGTAATTTGATTAAAAATTAAATTTTTAATAAGTTGAATCAGTTGAATTTAATAGCTTATATTTATATAATATATATGATTAGATTTAAATAATTATATATTAAATAATATATTTTTGTTGTGTTTTATTATAATATTTATTTATTTGTGTTGTTATAATATTTTTAACATTGATTATAGGTGGTGATAGAGGAGATGGAGCAGAGAGAATTCCACCAACAGCATCAAATAGACGACGAAACGAAGCAAATCGTCCAATTAGGCAGCGTCGTCGAAGACAAGACATCCCTGAGCCTCAGATGGAGGAGGATGTCCCTGAGCCTCAGATGGAGGAGGATGTTCATGAGCCTCAGATGGAACATGCTGATGATGCTGCACATGCTGGCTCGGAGGACCGATGATAACGCAGTTGTTGACACAGTATGAACACCACGTGGCTCGGAGGCTATGGGAAGGAGAGGTATAATTCAAATTATTAATTTAAATATATTTATTTAATTGTTTATTTAAAAGTATTTATTAAATTAATAATTTATGATTATTTAATTTAGTTTATTCAATTATTAATTCAATGTATTTAAGTTTAGTTTATATAATTAATTAAATTTATTAATTCGATTAATTAATTTAGTTTATGTTTAATTAATTAAGATTATATATTTAAATGTTTAATTAAATGTATTAATTCAATTATTTAATTTAGTTTATGTTTAATTAATTAAGATTATATGTTTAATTGTTTAATTAAATTTATTTATTCAATTATTTAATTTAGTTTATGATTAATTAATTAAGATTATATGTTTAATTGTTTAATTAAATTTATTAATTCAATTATTAATTCAATATATTTAATTATTTAATGAAATGTATTTATTCAATTATTAATTCAATGTATTTAAGTTTAGTTTATATAATTATTTAATTTAGTTTATTTAATTATTTCTGTTAGTTTATTTAGTGTATATTTAATTATTTAATTGTTTACTCCCAGGATCGTGGATCGTTAAAGGTAATTACTCATGACTTGAAGTTGAAGAAGTTTGCGGAAGTACCTGTGCCAGATCCTGTAGAGCATTGGATTCGGGAATCTGGCCTGCTACATTTATCTTCAGTTTACCTCACTATGGTTGATGCTGGTCTGATCTCCGCATTTATTGAAAGATGGCACAGGGAGATCAGCTCATTTCATTTGCCAATTGGGGAGATGACTATTACGTTAGACGACGTTGCCACTCTCCTTCATATATCACCCCATGGTAAATTTTTTAGTGCACCTGTGAATATGAACACCAACAATGCTGCAAAAGCTGCACATGAGTATTTAGGTGCAACATGGGAAGAATCATTTGCTGAGATTAATTATAATAAATGTGCCCAATATATATTGCAATGGTTATGTGATTTATATATTCGTCTCATTCAAACTAATCAGTTTGAATGTGCGGCTAGAACGTATCTGTTGCATTTAGTTGGCAGCACAATTTTCGCCGATAAAACACATACGCGTGTGGAGGCGAAATACATCAGTTTATTTATTAATTTGGATCGTTGTCAAGACTATTCCTGGGCTACTACTGCATTGGTTTTCCTGTATGACAACATGGGAGATGGGGCTATCCACGACACTCGACTCTATTACAGGTATATCCCATTATTTAATTATTAAGTTGTATTATTTTATTTATTAAGTTGTATTAATTAAAATAAGTATATATTTATTAAGTTGTATGAATGTTGCAGTGCTCGATTTACGAACATTTCCCTAGGATTTGTAAGCGGGACAATAGAGGTGATGTTCCTGCACATCTTCCAAGAGCATGTAAGTGGACTGCAAAACATGTGGTTGAAGGTGGATTAGTGACCTATCGCCAGAGACTTGATGCATTGATGCTCGATGATGTACTCTTTACACCATATGATGATGATCGAGATCATCATCCATTTGAATCACTTTCGATGTTCTCTGGTTATCTTCGATTTGATGGAGTGTCAGTACCATATTTGCCGGAGCGATGTCTTCGACAATTCGGTCGTATTCAGTGCATTCCTCCTGATGTTCCTCCGAGGCCGAACAGTATAGATTGGGTGTGGCAGACTACTATGCAATCATCTGTAGCGGCGTTTCGAAGATTATATCATATTGCGAGTTTTCCTGGAGAGGTCACTACAGACTATTATGCATGGTATATGAGTGTTACACATCCTTTAATCATCCCTCCGTCTACTGCACATGCTGGTCCATCATCTCCTGCACATGTTGATCCATCATCTCCTGCACATGCTGGTCTATCATCTGCTACACATGCTGGTCCATCATCTTCTGACCAAGATCGTAGAGCAGCTGAGCTTGTACGTAGAGCCATTAATTTGGTTCGTCCATTTAGTGAAATTCATGAGATTTTAAGTGAGTTAAGTCTTTTGTATAATGACGTAATTTGATTTGTGTTATGCGATGTAATTTGATATGTGTTATGTGATGTAATTTGACATATTTGAGATATATTGTGTTATGTATGAGATATTATTACTCTATCAAGATTAATCATTCATGCAATATTAAAACGATAGAAAAGCTTAGAAGATTGTGCATCGGGATTTATACTGGTTCAGCTATCAGTATGACAGCCTACATCCAGTCCTGAAATCAACCCGATTTCAGTCTTTTTCCAATATAATCAACTTGAGAACGTTTTACACGATGATCTGATAAATTAAATACAATATATGCTAATCTTCATTTAATGAAACAAATGATGATCTAATAAATGATGGATCGATGCATTCCCAATGTTTCATACATGCTGCATAAGCTACTTCCCAAGTCTTTGCTGTGTCACTACAAAAGTCTTTCCATTTTTGTGACGTAGGTGGTAAAGGATAATTAGACTTCAATTTGATCTGAATAAAAAAGGTTAAAAAACATTAAGTATTAATTTTATCTAAATAATAAAAATTTTAATATTAATTTGATAAACAACATTAATTTTACCTGTACCCAATGATTGTCGTTAACAAATCCAATTGCTAGTAAAGAGTGAGCAGAAGTATCTTTTGATGGTGATTTGTTTAGCGGAAAAAATGTCATATTCAGGTTACGAGACAACGACACCAATATGACATTGTATAGTGTTGCTATCACGTAACCTAAGTCAGGTAAAGACATCCACTTATCTTTTCCTTGAGCACCCAATTTTGATATTTTCAATGAGTTGCGCACTGATTCAACATTGTCATCAAAAACATTAGAATAAACATCTTTATGTAGACCAATCTCTTTATCTAATTGTGATCGAACTAAAGCCCAAGATTCTTCGCTCCAACCTAGCAATGCTGCAATTGCACGAAACCCACAATTTCCATCAGCCACAACATCTACTATCTCATCAATATACAGATGTATATAAGTAGGAAATTGTGTCTTAAAATATCGCCTTGCAGAACGTTGAGATGATTGAGATTATTGCCTTGCAGAACGTTGAGATGATTGAGATGGTTGCATTGCATTTGCAGATTCTTGAGAGGCATCAACATACTCCCAATATGAAGGATCACGAGGAGTATCAAATTCTTTTTTCTTTTTACTAGCTCATTTGGTTCTCACTTTCTCTGGTGGTGCAAGTATTGATGTGGTATGTGGAAATACAATAACTTTTTACTCTATCAGTCACAATAACTTTAGAAATCAAAGACTCAGATTTGAACAACATTCGTACCTTTTCAAATGCCCAGATGAAGTTATCTTGTCGCTCTTGTTCCAAATAAGCAAACCCAACTGAAAATGTCAAACTAGTAGATGTGACACCGACTATTTCAAGTAATGGTAACCGATATCTATTTGTTTTGTATGTGCTATCACATATCAAAACAAAATGAAATGTGTTTAACAACTTTATACAATCAGTATGCGTCCAAAAAATATCTCTCAAAATATCCGAATCTTCCCGTCTTCTTGTCCAATGCACATAATTTTCTTCTTGTATTAACTTCAACAGATGCTGCATTTATGTGCACGAACCTCTCAATGATGATCGATAAGTATTCCTTGCTTTATATATTTGACTGGGAATAGTGACATTGGCTTCATTTCTCACTTTCAAAGCATTTAGAATGAATCTGGGTGCAAGCTTATACTTTGTCATATCATTGACAAATTTCCTCTCTTCTTCATTTAAACGCCCCAAATAAGAATGACCGGTTACAGTATCAAGTAATTCATGATTGTGTGTCCCACAACAAACACTAATTTTCCATCCTTCACCGCCACGTAATGGTACACATCTGAGAGTAAATGGACAGTTTTCCTTATGAGAGCAAGTTACTGATGATTTTGATTGTGATTTATATCTTCCACATCTTTCCCATCCCAAAATTAATTTGTCTTTTCTTCCCCTAATTCCAATTGCTTTATCTGATCGAATGATAACAATTAAAATTCCATTTTGTATTCCAATGGTTTTTGCCCATTCAAATACATCTTCTCGAGAAGAAAATACCTACAAAATACGTTTCAAATAAAACATTAACTGATCAGTGATGAAAAATTTAATCAGAATAATTAATCATCAGTAATAATATTAATACCTGATCAGTGGTGAATTTTTCTGTAGAATCTATAACATTTTTTGAAGCAGAAACATCAACTCTACTCATACCTAATTTCCATATTAGTAACAAATTTAATTAAAAATCTACTCATAACTTGAATTTAATATAATATTTACTTATAAATTAATATTAACTTATAACATAATAATAACTTATAACATAATATTGATATAAAAAAAAATTTAAAAAAAATTCAAAAATTTTAATTATTTTAAATTTTCGAAAATTAGATTCGAAACTTTATGAGTATGGAAACAAACTTTCGAAGCCAAGCCATTTTACATTTCGAAAGTTTTGTGAATGGGCAAAAGTTCGAAGTTTTGAAACTCCTGCAACCACAACATGCTATTTCTTTTGAAAGTTTACTTAAAACTCAAAGGTTCGAGGCTATTTTTGTGCTTCGAAAGTTTGGTTCAACCCCAAATGTTCGAGGCTTTGTTTGTGCTTTGAAAGTTTTGTTAAATGAAGCAAAGGTTCGAAAGTTTTGTTAAATGAAGCAAAGGTTTGAAAGTTTTGTTAAATGAAGCAAAGGTTCGAAAGTTTTGTTAAACATCAAAGGTTCGAAACAAATGTTTGTGCTTCGAAAGTTTACAACAAGCCCAAATCTCCGAATGCAAATTTAACTTCGAAAATTTAAAATGCAACTAAACTTTCAAAATTGTCTATTGTTTGAAAAAAGTTACACTTCGAATGTTTCATAAAAACAAAAGTTTCGAAAATCTTACTAAAAATAGGCTTCGAAACTTTGAAAATTTCGAAGTTAACCTCGTATTTTAAAAATTTTCGAAAGTGGGCCTAAAACATAATAGTTTTCCTTTTATACTTTTTACAGAGGGTATAATGGGGATTAAAAATTGTTGGGGGGGTGGCAGATACAAATGTGGGGGTGCCTGGTACATTTCTCCTAAAATAATGGTTTGTTATGGCATTATTCTGATGTAAATTTTTGTAGTGGGCCTACACAGTGCACAATGATATTGCTCTTCATTCTATAAGTGGAAGCAATCGAAGTTACTATTACTTTTGTTGCAAATAGAGGTTCGTATTAAAATATTTTATTTTAATATTTTTGAATATTAGCCTACGTCAGGTTTAAGTTCGGTTGGATCAAACTTTTTTGTAAATAGATAAAATCAAAATTTTTAAACAAAGTCTATTTAGTTAAAAATGATAGACTACTAAAACATATTAAGTCTATTAAGTCGGTCTATCTAAATAAATATAAATAATATAATTTTTTATTACTATAATTATTATATTAAATTTTAATTTTTTTTTGTTATATATTCAATTTTTAGTAATTTACACATATTAATTTCATTTAGTTTTTGACATATTTAAATATATTATTAAAAAATATAATTTGAGTATGATTATATAAAATCATATTCTTTAAAATATGATGTTAAATATCAAAATAAACTTTTATTTTTATTGACATATTAATTCGTTAATCTATTTAAAAATATGTTTGATTACTTATTCAAAAATATTAAAATAAAATAGTATTTAAAATAGGCTAACAAGCCTTATCAGTCTTCGATAAATACCAGATTTAAGTTTACAAAGCTACACAAACATAAAAGGATAAAAAAAAAGTCAACTTATTGCTTTTTATTTTTTTTACAATGGAAAAATAAATATTTTATTTAAATAACATGATTTTTGAAGACATAAGAAGTGCCATACAAGAATAGAGAACAGCCACGTAATATTCTTTTATAGATTTAAATATAAAAAAAAGTTAAAATATATTTAATAATTTATTTATAGTATGTAATATTTTCATTGAAGTTGAGTCTCTCCATAGAGACCCATCATCATTACAACTTGAAATGAAAATAAGTTAAATCGGACTAGATTTTGCAAATAGCAAAAACTAATTTATTTTAAAAATACTAAAAAAAAAGTGTTATAAATTTTATGATTTAATATAAAATATAAAATTTAATATAATAATTACGAAAAATTTATATTATATTTAATCAAATAAACTAGTTAAAATACTTTTTTAATTGCATGAAACCTAACTTTTTATTCTAAATAAGTTTTTAGAAAAACTTAAGCCTAGTTAATTTAAGATAAATCAGTCCTAACAGAGTCTTATCATATATTAGGCCATATGCCTATCAACAAGCATGACTTAGACCTCTTAAACCAACCCAATAGGAGCAATTGAACTTATCTTCTCTTAGTATAAAAGGTCAAAGTTATTTACGTTTTCGTCCTTAGCTAAGCAGATGATAAGATAGCCTTGAAACATAATTATTATTAGGACTTCATCAGCACTAGAGGAAAAAAAAAAAAAATTAGATTTCACCCTCAACGTTTTGAGATAAGATAGACTAGATAGTTTAATTTTTATGATTTTCAAATTCATTGGATTCCGAGTTGTCTATTTTTCTCTAACTACTACATGATTGAGATATAAATAATTGCGATTATCAACTATGAACAGAACTTATTAGTAAATATCATTAATGTGAAAATGAAAGTAAAACAAAGGAAGAAAAAGAGAGAAGTGTAACTCATTTTTTTTGACAATATTTTTAATAGATTGGTAACACCCTTACCTATTAATTCGTTTTGCAAAATGTTCTCTTTTGTGTAACTAAATTAATATAAGTCCGTAAAAAATATATTGGTTAATATAACTTATTATTACACAACATAAAGCACAAAATTGTGACTTCAAATTATCTATCCAAACTCATATTTGCAAGGCTATGATAAATCTGTGTTCTAAACATGCTAATGACAAAATTGAAATAATAGATTATTCTCAGTCATTCATTTTACCAAACCAAATAGATGCAAACCACATATTCACGAATGGGAAAACTCATTTTTTTCCCCTTTAGAATCGTCCTCAATATATTTTGATAGCAAAACCTCGTCCTTAAAATATTGTTTAAACTTTTAAGAAAAAGGAAAAGAAATATTATTTGCAGCAAAAGTGAAAAACATAATGCTAAATAAATTAATAGCAAAAATTTATTATTCTTTTATATAAATAAAATAATAAAAAAATTTACACACAACTATAAGATCTCATTCGAATTCAAAATATAATATATAATTAAAAAATTTAACATTTGTCGATTTAATTCGTCTTACAAATCACAAATATAATAAAAAAACAATATTTTTATTAAATATTAATTATTCATAAAATCTTAAATAGTATTTTTGGGATACGGGACATGTTTAGCTTTTTTATTTTTGCAAAAATAATATTACTATATTTCTAAAAAAATACAATGTTTTATATGTTATGTTAGTTATTCGACAAAACACAATATTTATAGAAATTAATTTTGATGTGTCCATAATATATATATATATATATATATATATTATGAAACAAAATTTAGGGTGAGG
>JBBPBT010000629.1:3297198-3337161 GCA_037974875.1 Cicer bijugum | reverse complement strand
GAGATTATGCTATACTCCGTATGAAATGAAATAAAAATAAAAATATTTGTTTAAAAGTTGATGTATTTTGTTATAAATTTAATTCAAATACTTTTCAACTTTCTACCTATAATTTTTGGTTATATATGAAATATTAATTAAATGATACATTTAAAAAATAATTAATAGTACATTACAAACCTAAATGTTATGAAACACTTTTTTTTACAAATGAACAATGAATTGTCAACTACTTAACATTAACATTGATGATTTGTAATACTTTACATTACTATATTTTGGATTATCATAAATAAAAAATTAAATTAAATACCTTCAAAAAATTGTATAATTTTTTTTTTGTAAAATATTAATGAGAGAATGTAATTTAAACAAATAATTAATATTACATTAAAAATAATATTTATTTTTGGAGTTTATCTACTAAATATGACAATTGTTATGACAGGTATAGTACTCCCTCCTATCATATTTTGGACAATCTTCTCTAGATTTAAATATAGGTACAAATATTAAATATATTTTGGTTAAATTTAGATAAAAATACATTTGACTTTTTTGACGAAATTGTCTTGCCATATCCGAAAGGATCCCCAAACATGATGTAACAACAAACCAATAGGGCCCTCTCATTTCCTCTACAACATTTAATTTAGAGCCACATTTAATAAGTTTGTTAAGAAACATTTAAAATAAAGTAAATGTTATTATTCTCTTTGGTGTAATGTATAATAAGTTTAAAAATTTAATAGTAGTGACAATATAATAATAAATATTTAAAGGTATTGTAAGAAATCAAGTAGAATAAAATATTTTATTAAAAAGGATGAACTTAAATCCTCTTAAGTTTAAATAAAATTTAAGTAGAATTCAATATATTTTAATGATACTCATGAAACGATCAACATAACTTCCTCTTATTCAATTCAAATATAATAGAGGATAAATATGAATAAAATAATAAATCTTATCTATTCTCTTTAGAAATAATAATATGTCACACCGATCAATAAGAGTCTACGATCTACCTTAAGTTACACCCAAGTGAGATTATACTTTTTTCTTAAATAGATAAGATCAAGACTTTTAAAAAAGTCTATTTAATTAAAAAATAAGCCACATAATAAGTCTTTTAAGTCTATTAAGCCGACCTATTTAGATAAATAAAAATAATACTCTTTTATTATATTAATTATTATATTAAATTTTAATTTTTTTTGTTATATATTCAACTTTTAATAATTTATGTATATTAACTTCATTTAGTTTCTGATATATTTAAATGAATTAGTATAAAATATAATTTAAGTATAATATATATAAAGTAATTTTATTCAAAATGTGATATTAAATATTAAAATCAAACTTAATTTTATTGACATATTAACTCGTTAATCTATTTAAAAATATGTTTGATTACTTATTCAAAAATCTTAAAATGAAATAGGCTTTTAAGTAGGCTAAAAGACATACTAGACTTCTAAGAAGGTCAGTCTCATGCCTAAAAAGTAAGTCAGACCACATACCAAACATAGTTTTGTATTTTTTGACAGACCACATTCAAACATAACAAAACCTAACTCGGTTGAGTCTATTTCTTCCCTTAATTCTTCTATTGAAAAAATGTTCTCAATTATAATGTAGATAAAGAAAGAAAAAAAATGAGAGAATAACCACTTCAAATTTATTACTTGATTTACTATACATAAATAACTTTAAAAGGCAATTAAAAAAATGCTAATAAATAAATCCTAAGATATTGTTTAAAGAAACAAAAAAGTTTATAAAAAATGATGTAGTTATTACTTTAATATATGTTTGAATAATATCTCCAAAAAAAAATTAACTTTTATTGAATCTTTAAAATTTTGAAAATTAAATTTTCTCATACATTAAAATTATCATTTTTAAATCTCAATTATTTAATTGATCTCATTTGACTTTTCATAAAAATTATAATTCTTTAAGAAGATAAATAAAAGTTTTTTTTAACACAATATAATATTAGTTTATATGGAAATTGAGTTTTCAGACAAAAATAATATTATGGAAATTGAGTCTTAATAGCAAATTATATTTTAATAAGCAATTCTTATGACTTGCTGAGCAAGTCGATCAATTAAAAAATAAAATTCCATTTTATTTTATATGGAAAAAAAATATCAATCCACTGTTACATACGGTTGAAAAACTGGTCAGTGTCCTTATAACTTTTAGGCAAATATGGACAGAATTTTGAACTAAAATACGCAATATTTTGTTTGATAAAGAAACTTCCAACCGTTTCTGTTTTTATGTTATGCTGGTTACAGTAGCTTCACCTTTGCTATTTGTCTAAAAAGCATTTGAATGAATCTGCAAAAAGTTTCACCTTTTTGTGTTGTGATTCATTGCCAGCTAGTGGTTCAGTGAAGATACTCTTGTGAGCTTTTAATTCTGAATAGTTTGGTAATTCAATTGGAAAAATGGGTGTTTTCTGTTTTGGGAACCATTGATGGACATTAGCTTGAATTAGAAAAACCTAGTTGAATTGGAAAAGGGGAAAAAAAAGGAAGATTTTTTATTGGTTAATTTTTGTTAAATTTCAGAGGGATTATTGTGTGAGGAAATTATACTATATAAAGGGTGTTTGAGGATTCATTTTGTATTGAGATTTGTGTTTTGGGTTTGAGGGTTGTGATGTGATGGAAGAAGGTCATAGCAGTTCCAATTCTATGCCTCCTTTCTTGTCCAAGACTTATGAGATGGTTGATGATCCTTCAACTGATACCATTGTTTCATGGAGTGTCACCAATAGGAGTTTCATTGTTTGGAATCAACCAGATTTTGCAAAGGATTTGTTGCCCAAATACTTTAAGCATAATAACTTCTCAAGCTTCATCAGACAGCTCAACACCTATGTAAGCAAATTTAATTTACTTGTTGTATGTTTGGTTTCAATTTTAGATGATCAAAATTGATATAAGTGTTTTGGAATTGATTTTTACATGTTTGCATGCCATTTAATAGAATTGATGTTATCTCTAAAATTGATTCTTAGTTTACATTGGGATTTGTAGCTTTTCACTCCATACATGACTTTTGTATTCAACATTATTTTTCAACTGAACAAAACCATTTTATCTTTGATTCACTTTTAACTAATATTAATTTTATAAAATCAATTTATTCAAAATCAAGATTTTTCTAGTACATAATCAAACACGCACTTCGAATATGTTTGATTTCACTTTTGGATGGAACAAAATTAATTCTGGAGGCATATAATTGATGTTGACACATTTTGGTGTGCATAATAGAATTGATTATGATAAATTTAGATGTGCTCGAGAGAAAGTGATTTTGGCTCTAAAGTCGATTCTAACTTAAAAGCTAAAATGTCGAGCTTGTAACTCTACAATTGATTTATACTTTAAATTCATTGTTCCACTCACTTTTACATGAATGTTCTCAAACACAAATCATTTTACGTTCAACGCACTTCTAGTTAGAATCAATTTTATAAAATTAATTCATTCAAAATCAATTTTTGTCACCACATAACCAAATACACATTTATCTTCATGGATTTGTTAACACGTTTTGCTTGGTTTTGTTGTTGTTTGTTTTTATGATTTATCACACCATAAAGGGTTTTTTATTGCTTGAACTCTGTCATGGTTTTTGGTTTGATTAGGGCTTTAGAAAAGTTGATCCAGAGCAATGGGAATTTGCAAATGATGGTTTTGTAAAAGGTCAACCACATCTTATGAAGAATATCCATAGGCGCAAACCGGTTCATAGCCATTCTTTGCAGAATGTCCATGGCAAAGGGGCTGCTGCTCCTCCATTAACAGAATCTGAACGGCGGAATTTGAAAGGCGAGATTCAAAGACTTAAATATGATAAACAACAACTTCTTCTGGAATTTCAGAGACAAGAACAGGAGCAGAACATCAATGAGATAGATTTACTTTGCCTGAAGGATAGGTTGGAAAACTTGGAACAGAAGCAACAAAACATGTTGTCTTCTGTTTCTCAAGTGCTGCAGAAACCTGGTGTTGAATTAAGTCTCTATCCACTGACAGAGAACACGGAGAGAAAACGAAGGTATCCAAGAAATAGTTCCTGCAGTGATGAAGCTAGTATTGAAGATCCTATTGAAACTTCTCAAGTGTTATGTGGAGAAGACGCTGATAGTACATCTGTTCTCTCATTAAGCATGGAACGATTGGATCTGCTCGATTCGTCCATAACATATTGGGAGAATATTATGCACGATTTTGGTGAGGCTTCTTTTCAAAGTCATTCAAACATAGATTTTGATGATTCTATTAATTGTGCAGATAGTCCAGATATATCTTGTGTACAACTAGATTTTGAAGTTCTGCCCAAGTCACCAATAATTGACGTGAACCCTGAGCCTGCTGCAGCCGTTGTTCCCGATCCTGTTGCATCAGAACAACAACCTGCAGCAACAGCCCCTGTGACTACTGGTGTTAATGACGTATTTTGGGAACAATTCTTGACAGAAAATCCTGGTTCGAACGAAACTAGTGGAAAGAATAATGAAGGTAAGCCTGGTGAACATGACCAATTTTGGTGGAACTATAGGAATGTAATTAGATAAACTTCCAAAACAGATGGAGAATTCTTAATCAAACAGAGAAAACTGTGGAAAGTGATTATTCCTTTTAGCTTTTGGTAATTTTGGCTGTAGGTATGCATATGGTTGGCTCTGCTATATATGCGTAACTCCTAGTTTTGGTTGAATGTTATCATGAACTATAGAGTTTTTTTAGGCATTTATTTTACTCCTCCCTAGTTTTGGACTGGTTGAATTGTTGGCTATGCTATATATGCATAATCCTTAGTTTTGGACTTTTTGGTTTGATGTTTTCATCTATTGTAGAATTTATTCAAAGATGTTACTCAAATTGGTTTATCAAATATCAAAAGTGGAAGTTGGTTTATCAAATTGTGATGTTGAGTCACAATGCCATATAGAGAAAAAGGGCTTAATATTTTCAGTTACAAATTGTCTTTGATGGCATTTCTTGAATCATGTAATGGATGAAATTGTCTTTGATGGCATTTCTTGAATCATGTAATGGATGGCATTGTCTTTGATGGCATTTCTTGAATCATGTAATGGCATTTCTTGAATCATGTAATAAATTATTTTGAGTATATTTTTGTACTTTGTAATGCTGTTTTTTTCATTCAATAATTTTTACAGAACTGTTGAGTAGTAAATTTATTGAATAAGGACTTGGAGTATTTATATTTTAACTACAAGAACTTACCAAAAACTAAACTTAGAAATAAATGTATTATGGTGTGTGAGTTGGGGAGAGAATAAGTTAGGTCAACGAATAAGGAAGTATGACTTAATCTACTATAGATTCATATTGGGCTTAATTTTTTTAAATAAGTAAATTAAAGCTTTTATTAAAATCAATTTAGTTAAACAAGTCAGAGACATCAGACCATAGGTCATCAATAAAATCTTTTAGATTTATTAAAATAAATATAAATAATTTTTTTTATTGTTGATCATATATTAAATTATATACTTTTTACATAAATTTTTAACATAGTTAAATATATAATAAAATCGAATATCGTAATACAAAATTAAATTCTTCAAAAAACATATTCCATATCAAAATAAAATTTAGTCTTATTAAACTATTACTTTATTAGTCCATTTACGAAAATGTTGTTAACATCAACTTTAGTAGTTCTAGGTTGTCTTAAAAGAAGTTATAAAGTTTTTAAATAGATTTTCAAATCTTTAAAAATATGATGTTAAACTTTAAAAATAGATCTATGAAACTCAAGCTTAACGATTCAAGGTAGGTAAGAGTAATATATTATTGTTGCACACACGAAGTAGATATTGTGAGGCTTAGGTAAGAAAGCTTCAAGATAGAATGGTGATGAATTACTATATATATTGTGAAACTAACTTGTGGTCTGTATTGTATTAATTTTTCTTGTATTCCTCTTAACTTCCGTTGGTAGAAGTAATGATGGAGATTTGGATTCGTGTGTCGTTTGATGAATTAACAATTACTTGACTAGATTCAAACTTTTGTTAGTATGGGATTGAATTCAACGGTGTGCGTAGTTTATTCTTATTACTTTATATGATGTGTCATGTGTTACGTTTTCATTCACATGAACATATTATTATTATTTTCAAAGTACGTAAGAAAATCACCATCAAGGGCCCTCAACAAAGTTCCAATAGCTGTGACTATGATGTAAAAAGACCTTGATTTTGTCGTTTAGAAATGTAGTTACTACGTGGTGTGCTCAAATGGCAATTCATCATTGATTATTTCCTTCACAAAAAATGCCTATTTTGTAGAGTTAGGAAAAGACTAAGAAAAGGTAAAGATTAGTCAAAACAAAACAATAAAGTGTACAAATGGTATATGTTACCCATTCTGCTTATTGGATAATATAAAGATTAAGATAAATTGTATAAGAGCAATTTAATTTTCTCATCCTCACATTTTTAAATATATCATCTATGTTTTTTGAAGTATACTTTTGGATGATTTTTTTTTTGTTGACAAGATGACATATTTTATTGGAAGGTGTACTTTTGGATGGCACAATATTCAAATTTGTTCTTTTTAATTGTGTACATTTAATACCAAGTAATATTAGAGGGTGTAAAAATGTTCCCCTTAAATTAAAGTGATTTTTAAGCCTTCTTGAACATCGCAGATATATTCTATCTAATTTGAGATCATAATAGTAATAACTTATCAATGAAATGAAATGTTAAATAATTGTACATATTTTTTAATTTGAATTTAGAATGTTGAAACTTCGTAGAACTTTTCAACACACCACCTTAGATGTAGATTTTTTATCCCTTCAGAGTCTTCTTGCATATCCGCTTTTTCTATTTGTGTATGTTTTAGTTGAACCACATATTTTAGAAGTTTCATAATAATCATGTTAGCATTTTTGATATAAATGATTGATGATAGAAAACTATAGAGAAAAATATAATTTCATATACAGTGAAAACAAGAAGAGTACTAACAACACCCTTAACATACTCATTGATGGGTTTTTAGCAGTTTAGGTTGAGTTTGGCAAATTGCCTTGTCTTCAACAATTCAACAAAAGTCTATGATGATCAAATTAGAGTCTTCCACCAAATTAAAGGTAATAATAATAATCACCAGCCAGCAAATTAAAGACAGTTATAAAGATAAAATAAAAGAATCCACATATTGCCAAACACAAGCTAGACTAAAAAGTCCTTGTATAAAAT
The DNA here is from genome assembly GCA_037974875.1 of Cicer bijugum. Lineage (NCBI taxonomy): Eukaryota > Viridiplantae > Streptophyta > Magnoliopsida > Fabales > Fabaceae > Cicer > Cicer bijugum. The sequence continues at coordinate 3,329,882 of JBBPBT010000629.1, read as the reverse complement.
GCATGTTTGAATTTAAATCGAAACATAGAGAAAATCAAATACTTTGACCACACAAAATTCTCGAATCTAGTATAGTTTCGATGTTTCTTTCTACAAACAAAATATATGATATAAATGATCGCAGTCGTTGTGACTAATTTATTATAAATACTTCTTAATTTATTACAAATACTTCTTGATTTATCATTGATTATTAATTTCATAATTAGTTTAACGATAAAATAAATTTTATTTATTAAAACATCTTTATAAATTGTAGTTAATTGATAAATTTAATGAATTGAGATATAATAAATAAATATATATTAGTATAGAAAGTTAATTAATGTTTTTATATCATAAAATGACAAGTTTGGATTCCTCATTAGTAAATTAAAATATTAAAAGATTTTTTTATCCTTTTTTCTCTCATAAATGAACCATCAAGTATTTGAGAAAATCTCTACTCATAAAATAATAATAAACAATTTAAACCAAAAAAATAACAAAAGATATTTTTAAAATGAGAGGAAGGGACTACTATTAAGAGATGGATCAATTATGTATACTTTCATACCAAAATAATCTGTCTATGGCCAATATTAAATTGGTCTCAAAATACACCGGATTTAGATCCCTTAACCAAAGCATAGTATCATGTTCAAACTTTGTGGACAAATATATTTAGATATAATGTTAACCACACTAGTAATTACTTAGTTAGACTAGTTAATTATTTTTATAATATTTAATAAAAAAAAATACAATCAAGAGAATAGATCCCTCTAAAATAATCATCAAAATTTTTAATAAAGATTAATAATCAGCAAAATTAATAAATATTTCATACCAATAACATAGTTAGAAAAGAAAGAAAAAAACATGTCATGGAATAATAGTGTCTTTAAGTAAATGAGAATGACTCCGAAAATATTTCAATGAATTTACTATATGAGATCACACATATATATTAATATGGACTAAGATAACAATAAATTTTGATACTATATTTCTACCATCCAAAATATTAATGCAATAGATATATAAATAAGATCTCATTATATCCAACATTCAACAAAATTACCGTGCATTATGCAGTAAAAAGTTAGTAGATGCGTACGAATGGCCAAAAGGAATGAACATTTAGTTGAACTGTCGGTGATGTAATAAAACAATGGTAAAAAGAAAGAGTTGAATAATGTGATTTAGGAATAGGTTTGAGTTCCAAATTCCAACAAATATTAATCAATTATGGATAGCAGCATAGACATATGGTAGAAATTCTTACACGTACGGTATCAAACAAGTTTTGCCATATTATTTTGCTAAAGACAAAGCCTCTGTTCGAAGTATGATTCAAGCAGATAAAACTATTTACAACAAGGAAACTTTAATGCTTCTACTTTTTAGCAGTTATATATATTTCCATCATGCAACTATACTCTGGAATTGGTACTGTAACTTAATACTGTTAGTTTGGATTTATACAACCATTATTAATTAGATATTTTGTCATTGTGTAGATGTGGTGGCATTAATGCCTAACATCATAGCAATTGGGTGACGTGTACGTTTTGCATCACTAAGAGAATATCATGAGGAATCTAGGGATCTAAATTCGTTGCAAGTTCATAAAGACCATCATTAAATTAAATGGTAAGTTACAATATTTTGTTGGATCTTGTTTTGTTTTGGAGGTATACTACAACAATTCGATAAATTTCTTATATTACAATCAAATATATATCTTAGTAGATAATTATATATGCATGCATAAATATCTCTTCACTAATATTTTTTTCGTAATAAAATATAATAAAAAAAAGTATATACTAGATTAATGAACTATTTTTGTTTATATTTTGTTAGAAAGAATGTAATAGCTAATTCTAGAGGCTAGAAACATGACATTGGAAGAAATCTATATGCAACTAACATTAAAATTGTTAAAGATATGGATAGAAACATAAGAGTTTGAAGTAAAATGAAAGCAATAACAAATACTTGTAGAAATAAACTATTTACATCTCTGGTTAAGCCAGTTAAATAGAAAGAGATTGTTATTCATAGTAACCCCAATGAATTTGTGAATTAAAACCAAAACCAAAATCATGTTGCTTCATTTCAAACCATACCTGTCTGAATACTTTGATTATAAGGTCATGATACTCATCAGCATTCAAAGTCAAATAACATGCCAATAGCTCTTCCATTTCTTCTGGTTTCTTAATCCCTTTCTCTTCAATCATTTCAATCATTGAATCTCTGAAATCTTGTTTTGGATTTAATGAACATTTTATCACAGCAAAACTATCTAATTCTGGTTTACTATTTTCCTCCCTTTCTAATTTCTTCATTTTCAGTTTTGCTTTGTTCCTCATTTCTTCTAGAGCTTTTATTCTGCAAATTTCAATCTTTGAAACCATCCTTGGTGAATATATTTTTACCCTTGAAACTTTCTTTGGTTTCCTCCTTTGAATTTCTCTGTTAAAATTCAATGCTCTTTTCTGTTTCTCACTTTTTAGCTTCAACTCCTTCAAATTCAACTTCTCAGAACAAAGTTTCTTCTGAAACACCCTTTCACTTTTCTCATAACCATTTTCTCTGACATTTCTTAAACTAGAAGGATTCTTCAACCCTGCATAATAAGAAGCAAAAGAATGTGTTCTTGGTGTACAAATTGTTCTTGGTGACTCAAATTGAAACAGAACATCTTCTTCTTCTTCTTCTTCTTCTTCTTCTTCTTCAATCTCTTTTACTTCTCTTTCAAGTTTCAAGAGTTGTTCTTCCAAAACTTGTTGTGCTTTCCTCTCAAATCTTCTCCTTATGATATCATATTCCTTTTCCCTATCATACTCATCAATCTTCAATAAACCCTTCTTATTACTATTATCATTGAACAATTTTCTGTCATGAACTTCTACACCAATCTTCTTCTTCTTTAACTTGAGTGTGCCTTGTCTTCTTCCATTTTTCTCATGTGGTGGTGAAAGTGAAACAACAGATGAAGAAGAATTCTGTTCAAGTTTTTCCTTCTGCTTAACTTTTGCATGATTTGAATCTGAATTGATTCTCATGTGTTTTAGCTTTGAAAGCCAAGAAAAAGGAGAAGCATAAGAAATGAAAGAAGATGAAGATGAAGATGAAGTTGAAGTTTTTCTTCCACCCCATTTCATGATTATTTGTTTTTTCGTTTGTTGTTTGCAATGTTTTGGTAAATACTAGGTTGAAGAAGAGAAGTGGAAGATAATGTGAGTGGTGAAAGACATGTGTGATACGGTTAGAATGTTAAATAGGAACGTGGGTTTCCTATTGTTTCTTCACTTTCATCTAACTAAAATTTTTTGTTTTAAAAGAGAAAACCCGCCATAAATCTTGTGAGCAATTAACAACTTTTTTGTTGCTTTATAGTTTGTAGAGTCAGAGAAAGTTGTGTACTAAATAAATGAATGAATGACCCTCTTTTTTAGGCCCACGGAGTAGTGTGGTAGTTGGTTACATTACATTACATCTTGGCAACTTCTTTTTTTTTTATTATAACTATTATTATTACTTTGGTAAACACTTTATTACTATTTAATTACCATGGATTTAGTCATGTCAGAGATAAATTAAATTTCTTTATCAAATTTTTAGTTGATATACATGTTGAGTCATAAAGGGTGTAATGATCAATATTATATTGGATTAAAAAAGAAATAACAATGATAAAACTTTTATTCACAGTTAATACATCAACAGTAAAAACATACATAGAAGAATTTATTTATATAACAATGATTTAGTTGTGTGAGAGAAAACCTAGTACCTTTGTTGACTTTTCAAGTAAAGATCGATATTATATTCCTTGCCGTTGAATTACAATTTAGTTGGAGCTATATATCAATTAAAGTTTACGATAAAAAAAAATATAGTTATTTTTACTTATAATTATTTTTTAAGCGGAATTAAAGTGTAAAACATACAGTAAAATTGATGTATTTACTATATTGATCATCTTGATAAACACTCTATGATGCATGACTATATCAAATGCAAAATTTTCTAACAACAAATAATCCATATTGCATGAGACTAGGTAAGTTTGATTTTTTGTTGGAAAGTCTCAAGCCTCCATTCAAAATTATGTTTGGGAACTTCAATCCAAAGATTTAGTTGTATGACAGTCAGAGAAACCAAGTTTGTTTAATGACTTTCTGTACAATTATGTATCTTCTTTAATTTAAATTAGTGAGTACAAAAAACTGAAGTATTATTATGAATCAAGTACATTTGATGATTTTTTAGTGAAGGGCACCGACTCTACTAGTGCAATATTAAAAACTAAAGTTTGTGTTGCATGGTTACAAGATTAAATACATAACGATTATACATACACAAAAGAAATTCTTTTAATAATAAGAAAAAATTGATTTTATTTTTTATTCATGAGTTTAAAAAAAATCTCATTTGCGCGTGCACTGGTACATTATACATTTGATCTTATAACCATATCAAATTGGCTTCAAAAACTAACTAGAAATACGAGCCAATATGTGTTATTTTAATTAATTACAGTTAGTATTATTTTTAAAGAAAATATAAATAAAAATTGTTATTGAAAAGTTTATATATTTGCCTTAATTTAAACAAAAATAATAACTAATCAAATTGGTGTAATTGATTTTAAATTAAGATCAAATACATTATTTTTTTATTTATATTTTATTTTGGAGAGTATTAAGTATGAGATGAAAATTGGCATTAATGTGGTTAGATGAAAAGATTAATTAGATTGGTTATAGGGGTTTCTTTTTGGATTTTGTAATGGTCCTTCTAGGAGACAATTTGCCTTGTATTATTCCCGGCCAGAAACGCTTCTGGTCCAACGTTTTGTTTGTTTATTTTTGGCAGTTGAAAGAAGCCTAAATCTCAAATATATAGATAATTAAAAATAGGTCGGACAATACTTATGGATACATAGTAAGGCACCGGTTGTATGTTTCCATACTCAACATTAGTAAGGAGTCTTCTATTTCCTTTCAAAATTAATGGACATGATATCTATGAAAGTAGTGTCATAGTCATGATGCTTCTAAGGTTTACTAAACTTTAAACTTTAATGTTTTTATTTTTTAAAACGTGTATTTATTTAAATTTTAAAATAAATTGTTGTCGTAAAGAAAATATCAAATATTAGTTAATAGATATGTATTTTTGAAAATAATAATATTTTTTATATTTTTATTTTTATTATTTTAAATTAAATATATTGTTAATCTCTATAAATTTTGACCTTTTAATATTAATCTTTATAAAATAAAAATACATTTTTTAGTTTATATAAAATTATCTAAATATTATTTTTAGTCATTGCTGAAATAAAATATGTTTAATTGTTCTTTAATTTTAAAATTTTTAATATTTTTTTTGCACTCATGTTTAGAATATAAAAAAAAATCATCAACAAAAATTTAGAACTTTTTAACTTTGTATGAATTAAATATGAATTTTTTAAATGTTAAAATATAAAGATAAAAACAATAAAAAAATATAGACTTAAAAGTTAAATTTCAAAATCATTTTATGTAGATAAACTTAATTTTTATAATATTTTAAATATACATGAAAAAATTCATTAAAAAATATATATTGTCTCAAGAGTAGAGAGTAAACTGCATGCATGATAGTATTTTTATTTTACAAAAACTAAAATTAAAATATTAAAATTTTATAAAGAATAAAAACATATTAAACTATTTCTAAAAATATATACAATTGTTCACTTAAAATTTTTCAAACAAACAAATTTACACAAGTTTTAAACAATAAAAATCAAAAATATTTTCACAAAATAAATAGATCTTTAGTGTTTTAAAAAAAGTGTCAATTTAGCAAATATTCAAATTTATTGGGCTGGCCCACTAAGCTTAATCTCCTGTGAAGTTGGGGTTCAACTCAATTTTTGGAAGAGATTTTCTTCTCACCTCCAATATTCTAAAATACTTTGAAAATTGTTTTATTTTTGTCCAATTTCTATTTGTCGTTATTAACTAATCTATAAATAATATACTTGAATTGATTGATCTATCTTTTTAGTATGTCATGTAGTTTTTTACTTTCGGATTAATTAATTTAGTGAATGTTCAAAGTTAACTAATTCTAAACATGTATTAAACATATATTTTACGAAATATGAATTTCAATATTTTCAAAAGCTTTTTGAATTACCCAATTCATATACAATTCAAACGCCGTTGCAAAGATAGAAGTTTGATGTATGCACCAAAGTGCATGTTTGAAAACTCATAAAAAAACTACAAAGTGAGAATAACCAATTGATCTTAATTGTACTATACTTGCTGAGGTACTTGATGTATGAATTGTAACAGACTATTTGTAATGTGCTTAGTACTAATCCATAAGTTAGTATGACTAACGCAGTAACACCGTACGGATTGAATAGTTCATAGGTATAAAACTAATGAAAAAATTAAAGTTTGTATTTCATAAAATATTATAGATTTGGAATGGTTAGTTTGGAGTACACTATCAATTTAGTCGATTGATATTTGTAACTACTATGATTGGTTAAATTTTGTATGTACATATATAATAATCAACTATCAATTTGTTAATAAATTATTCAATAGTTCACTTGAGATAAGTCTAATTTGTACTTGCTACTTACATATAAATATATGTTACAAATAAAATATAAAATAAAATATAAACTTGGAGTGAATAACTAAATTTGTCATTAAAATTATAAAAATTGACCAAAACACACTATCTTTCATCTACTAATTTTTATTCTTAAAGATTATCAAGTGATACATTAAATGAATATCAATATTCTACTTTGACCTTACATTAATTCATACCCCTCAAACTAATATATTTGCACATAAAATTTAAATATCTTAAAGACTTATTTCTCTATAATTAGCTATTAGACAATTGTAAATACTAACAAATTTATCTTAAAGATGACATAAATTTCATAGAAAAGTTAGTCTCGAATGTGATTACATTGATATAGAATTAGGGGTGTAATAACAAGTCTGTTTAGTTTTTTTAGTTGGAGAAGAAATTACGAACAAATAAATAATAGTTGGTTTGGTTTGGTTTAATTTTTGCAATTTTTTCTAATATTAACTAAACTACACTGAAAAGGAACAAATTGGTTTGATTTAGTTCAATTGAGTTGATATTTTTTTTTAAATTTAATAAATACGTATTCTATTAAAACAAATACGTAAGTTACAATAAAAAAAACTAATGATTAAAAAATACATTAATACAATATATTTTTTAACATAACAAACCTAATAGTGTGTAATAATAAAATATAATGGTTTGTTTCGAGAGATTAGTTTTTAACGACATTAAATTGATTTCCGATCGAATAGAGGTCATGTTTGATTGTTTTCATTTGACCACATATGGAATTTGTTTTGAATTGGGTCTTCGAATTCATGGAATCAATAGCCTATGTAGAATCGACATGACATTGGTTGTAACATATTAACTTCACATGTCACGCGGTATAGATCGGTAAAAGTGATCTACCTGATCTTGCCTACTTTGTCCTGATAAGCTCGATTACACAAATGAACTAGATTGGAGTCATTCCACTTGTTATTTTCTTGTAACTTATTAAACTCTTCCTAGTCACAATGAGCTATGTGGACCAATGGGCAAGTATGACTCATTTTAATTTTCTTCTATTTTTTCTTCTTTTTCTAATATATTTACTCATTTTAACTTTTTATGTCACTTTCTTGTATTAATTTCTCACAATTAATTATTTTAAAAGATATGCAATTAAAAATAATCGAATAAATGCATATATGATTTTTCTTACTATACCATTGAATACCGATTAAACTAAAATTTTATTCCTTCAATTGAATTTATATATTTAAAATTATTTTTTATAAATAATTTTTAAATTAGATAATTACTATCAAAACCTTTATTAATAATACTTTTTCATAAACTACGTGGAGATGTTGGATTTAGACTGGAATTAGAAAGAGTTGAACTCAATAGATAATATTTTTTGAAAAATCTTGCAATGATAGTAGTAATTAGACACATTTTATACTATTATAAATGTATATACCAGTTTGCAAAATTCAAAAAATTTATTTGTGTGATGTTTATAATTATGAAAATTTTGGCTATTTACTATAATGAAATTTGGAATATCCATCTTTGAGAACAGTTCACCATTCATCCCTCTAATTCCATTTCAATAAGCAGTTTTATTGTATAGTTTGTATTACTGTTTATACTTTCGTCCTATCTAGTTCATATGTAGTTATTAAGAGGAAAAAAACTTCGTGCACAGGAGGAACATGAAGTTGTTGCAATTGGACAATCTAGTGACATCTAAATTATGATCGAACTAACAAGTCTTTAATTTAAAAATACATTTTAAGACTCAAAGTATATTATGAGTCCATTCTCAAATCAAAAGAAAATATCATATAATAAAAAACAACTTTTTAATCTTTAGGACAAAAACACATTTGTATCAAAACTTACATTGACATTACTAATAACTTCCTGATAAAATGTTAGGTCGTTGTTGTATTGTTATAAGTTTAGGGTTTAAGTAGACTAAGAAGAGAAATAAAAACTATAACTTGATTTTTCATTTTTTGTTGTCAACTAATTCTTCATTGTCTAAAATGAGAAAACATCAATAGAAGTACTAATACAAATGGGCCAAAAGAAGAGTTCAAATTCAAATACACATCACAGATATGGGAATAAGTTAAGTCGTCCGCAGGGGCCTATGACCTAGCCTATTTAAGGTCTAGTCTGATTTGGCCGATTTAATAAAAAGGTTAGGCTCAGAATATTTTTAAAGCTTATTTATGTAAATTAGTCAGACTCAGACTTATAAAAATACCTATTAGGCCTGACAGACCGATCTATATATATTTTATTATTTTTTTCATTTTTCATTTTTTATTATTCTAATTTCCATTGTAGTCACTCCAACAAACATGTATGTAAGCAACATATTTTTTTTTATAAAAATTAATACTGTTTATTTGTTACCTTTATATATTATTAAAATCAATATTATTTCTTTTGTATCTTTATATTAATATATAAATTTAGAAACCTTAATTGTCTATTATTACTGAATATGAGTTTGTTTGAGAGGATTTGTTTAGAGGTAATCTTTTGAGTTGTTTGGGAGTATTTGTTTAAAGGTAATATTCCTAATTATTTGAGAGATAATAATGGGTGTTTGTTTCATATTTTTTAAAAATCATTTTGTTAAAAAAATTATTATTTTTATTTAATATATATATTAGAGAATCATGTAAATTAATATGGGTAGAGCATCATGTAGATATGGATAACTATTTATTTGTTACCTTTATATTATATATATATATATAATAATTTTATTTGAGAGATAATAATTTGAGTTTGTTTGAGAATATTTGTCTGAGAGATAATAATGTGTGCGTTTTGTTTGAATAAAAATTTATTGTTTTAAACCAAAGATCATTTTTTAAGGTTTAAAGGATGTTTGTTTCATATTGTTTAAAAAATTATTTTTTTTAATAATTTGTTCATTTATTTATTACTTTTTAGTTCAGTGTCTAACATATATGTATTTTTTCTTTTGTTTTTGAAGGTTGATAAACAAGAGATACAAATCACCTTGAAGATTTGATATCATATTTTTGTCATTCATTAGGATTTGAATGTGTTTTGTTGGCTGATATATGTAACTGTTTATGGAGTTCATTTTGTTTTATTTATAATTTTTGAAGGACTTTTTAGAGTTTGTTAATTATGAATTTATTTTGTTTTATTAGAAGATTGTTGCATTACAAACTTGTTAGTAATTATTTTATTAGAATTGATTATAATTTTATTAGTTTTCTTTGTATATAAAGGCCTAGTTTAGTATATATAAAAAAAATATAAAATATAACATTTAAATATTTTAATGTGAATAAGGTTTTTAAATAGGTTTACAAGCTAGGCCATTATAGACCGTAGGCCAGGCTCAGGTCGAAAAAAAAACTTATGATAAGCCGTAGGCCTAAAAAATTCATCGTAAGTCTGACCTGACCTATTCCCACCCCTACACATCGCACTGAAATAAATGGTAAAATACATAAGAAATATTATCATATTACAAATCATAGTCATGAAAATTGTATCCTATATCTTTATATTAATTATACTTCTACCTCCACATTTTAATAAATCTCTAATTTTACCATTTAAAAAAAAATTCTAACTGTATGTTTTGTGGTACACGTTTGTCTTCTAGAAAACTTGAAAAAAGTATTTTGATACACAAATGTGTTTGAAATTATGAAACACAAAGTTTGAGTTTATTAAAAGAATTTATATTTAAAAAAACTTGACAAAAATTTTCTAATACATAAAATTTAAATTTTCTTAAATACATTTATATTTTAGAAAATTTTAAAATAAAATTGGATATACAAAATTCGAAATCTTTTAAACACATTTGTGTTTTTAAGTTTTTCGAAACTCAAATCGAATTTAGTAGTGTAAAAATAATTTATTTATTTTTAAATAAAACGGATAAAATATGTCATTTGTTTGAAATATGAAATAGAAGTATAAATGTAAGGCATTAAGTATAATTTTCCATAATCATTAAACTTAATGGGTTTCTGAACTGCCCTTTTGGGCCTCACTTAATCTTCACGCCCCACTATTTTATGACTTGGGCTTCTATCATAAAACAATTTAAAAATTTAGATTTTGTACCTCTCAATTTATTTTGTACCCCTTCAACATGTAAAAAATTTAATTTTGTTTATCTTATTTTTATTTATTTCATTATAAAATAACTGCTCCAAAATCGTACCATTTCACCAAAGAATTTTGTAGTAAATTTTTCTCTCCAAAATCTGAAATCTGATAGACAAATTGACACTATCAAAAATTTAATTTTCAAAACTTTAATACGCAATTTTTTTAGGTTATCAAATATTTTGATAATATTAATTTGTGTACTAAAAAATTTTGGTAATTATTTTTTTTATGAAAAATTAAAATTTAAAATTTTCGATAATAAATTTTGTTCTACAGTAAATTTCAAAATTTGAAATCTCTTATATGTAATTTTTATTTTAAGGCTTGAATTTCAGTATAAAATATAACTATTAAAAATTTTAAAATAAAATATTACGATTAAATATAACTACTAGAAATATAAAAAATAAAAAAAAACCAGTTGGAGGATTTCAGTGACAAAAGATTATTATTATTTTTTTTAATTTTTGGAATGTGAAGGTATATTCAATTATCCAAATTTATTTTAGTTTTTACTATTTATTTAGAGGTATTTTAGTAAGTTAAAAAAAAAATTATATCCGAGAGGTACATGCCTACTTGAGGGGATACAAAATTTAATTTTTCTCAAACTAAAGTCATGTAGCTCTTTTCACATAAATATTAACAAAGTAATCAACTCATTGTTGGGACCTGAGATATTTAGGAAACTACATACTAAAATAATTCAGAATCATAAAAGACTTTAATATCACATTTTAACTCAAAACCTTAAATATTAAATATATAAATCATTTCTCTTATATATTCGACATTTACCACATTCATAATCGATATAGAACTAATCAGTCATATTTAAAAGTCAACAATTTTCCTTTACACTTAAAATCCAACACTATGAATGATCATAATTTTAAATTGTCATTGACAATCACAATCACAATTATAACTATAACTATTATAATTGTAAATTTTAAAATCTTAACAACAATATTACAATTGTCATATAAATTGTATCAACTATATTTTTTTCTTTTAAAGAAAATGTTAGCAGCATAATTACAGCATACCTTTTTACTCCAAATGCGGCATATCATTCAAGCTCAACTGCCCATTATGTCTCTAAATACAATACAAGTCTAGCAAAATCACTAATTATTTGTATGCCTCCACTCACTTTACCATTCATTTATTCTTGAATATTAAACACTCCAATGATAAAGGCATGCCCCACCTTACCTCACCCGTTTAAAAAAAATCTCAAGAAGAAGATCATGATTGTAATGAATTAATTTTAATCAATGAGACATGTATGTGTGTCTAATTGAAACCCTCAAGTTTCCTTTAAAAAGGTCAATGAAGCCATTATCAATAATTTGCAACACTACAGCATGCATGAGAGAATTTGAAATGACAAATTCAACAATTTTCTTTCTTTCTTTTTTTTACGAAAGATATAACAATTTTCTTATTGGTATATAGCAAATTGAAACTGAAAATAAGGAATTCCATTTTTTGTGCATAAAAATTGAAACTAAAATCTTCTTACTCTTGAAATAAAATACTATTAGATATATCAATTTTTTAATTATTATTTTTGTTTATTCTTCATAACAAAAGAAGTGTTAGATTAATAATTTATAAAAAAAAATGTTAAGGAAATCAAATAAAGAAATATAAGTAGTGCATTCAACACTTTAAAAATTCAAAAAATAACTTTTTTAATATAATACTTTTATTTTATTTATTTATTTATTTAATGTGTTTTAAACATATTTATTAACATGACCCTAATTTATATTATATATGTGTACTTAACAAATTATGAGTAAATCGATTGTTTTTTTTTTACTCATGATGAGGGACAGGTCTAGAGTATCAAGGGTGGGCTCCAGCCCCTCCCCTCCCCGAATTTCTAATAACTTATTTATTATTAATATTATTATTTATGTAATCTTTGGTATTTTACAAGGTATATGTTCCATATTTAATATTAATATATATAATCACATTATATTTATAAAAAAAACAGATGTAAATATATTTAATTACTTATAATTTTTTAAATTAAGTAAATGATAATATATTAAAGATATAAATTTTATATTGAAAATTGTATATTTCTCTTATTGAAAATTGTACACTTATTTTATCAAGATATATTTACGATAGAATTCTTAGCACGTGTCTTTTGAATTATTATTATCTATGTGTTTGTTTCATAATATTATTAATTAATTTTGTTAGTTTTCTATTCTATAGATTTTTAAATTCATCCGTCCTCGTGAATTGTCTTACAAATAAATTTTTAAACACCGTATACTACCTATGTTCCTAAAAAATACTAATTGACAAAAGAATTTGCCTCTTAATATAAATTTATATTCAATTTATTAGATATATTTATTTTTCAAACTTTATCTTAATTAACAGTACATTAATATACAAATAATAGTTTAATCATTTTTTATATTAAATAAACATATTAATTATACTATCAAATTTTCTTAATACACAAATTTTCTTCGCTTCGTGTTAAAAATTCAATTGAATATCTTTTGACGCTTACAATGCATGAATATAATTGGAGCAAAACTTGGTAGTCAATTGGGCGTATGTGTCATTATGTTGAATGTGGAAGAAGAACAAGTGATGACTCCCATGACTATTATGCACCACTCAATGGAGCCAATAACTTTTGTTTCGAGAATAATCCCCTCTTTGAAATATCTTCTATATATCTTTTCAAGATCTTCATAAAATTAACCTTTATAAAAAACATATCAAAATATTTCTAAAAAGAAATAAAGTTGTCTTTGGTGAAAAGAGAGGAAAAACTATAAATGACTTAATATTATAAATTACTTAATATTTCCTATGATGTTATTTATAAACAAAAATAATTCAAAGAAAATTAATATATTTAATAATATATGATCTTCTTTAACTTACTTTCATTTATAAATAAAATTAGAGAGTAGCAAAAAAAATTATAATTAATAGAAATAAATTATTTGATAATTAAAAATAGATAAATTAAAAGGTTATATTATAAATAAAAATTTAATAAAAATAACAGTTGAATTAATTTATAAATATAACTATAAAATATTATTTTGTATCATTTGATGACACAAATGCATAAGTGCTTTCTCCAAGCACACATGAATCAAAAATCAAGGCACAGAACATCTCTTGTATGTGTGCTCTACGTTCTTCTAACTTTATGCTAGTAGTATATTAAAAAAAAAAAAAGGTTTATTGATGTCATGGTGGACATAAAGAAAGAAAATTAATGTATAATGTTAGATTCTAGTACTAGTTGGTAGAGATAACTTGTGGAGTGTGTTAACTAAGAATTTAAGAATCCTGCGTGTTACGCACTTGACTAAACTGCCAGCCAATTTGTTGACTAAAAAATTCGACAATATATTCAATTTATACAAACACGCTTTGTGCTAAAATTAAAATATAACTAGTGAATCATCATTTTAATCTATTTTTATTTTACAATTCAGACTATATGGATTGACTGTATTTATTAAAATAATTTTTTTTATAGATTGGTAAAATTTAAATAACTAAATTGTCCTATTCTTATAATTTTAAAGACAGAAATGATTTACTTAATCATAACAATAAAATAGTATTAGAATGCGTGTGGTAGTTTTTTTTCATAAAATAATTATTTGTTTAGATAAAATAAATACTTTTGTACGTTCATGTCTATTTGTTAAGGTTTGGAAGAAAAGAAACTAACATAGGATTATAATTAAAAAATACTTAAAATAAAAAGTCATTTTTAGTAACTTTAAAAAATAATATTAACTAATTATTTAGGAAAAAAAAACTTTTACTACCACAGAATAAACACAAACAACTTTTTATTTTTTTAAAAATATCTAAAAAGTATATTTAAGTTATAAATATTAAAATCATCATTGTTTTTTAGAATCTGTAACAATCGGGGTTTTAGACTCTACAATATTAACTTCTGAAACTCTAGCACAATGTATAATTAGACGCAAATAAATAGATTGCCACTTGAAGCATTATGAATATTCTTTCCATAAGAAAACAAGAAATTAAAAGCATAGTGTATTTTTGGTAGATAGTTTATGAATTTGTGGTGAAAAGTAATATGATGACCCGCACAAATGTCCCCAATAACACACATGTCTCCATCTTCTCAATGCAAGCAGAACGAATTATAATAAAATGAAATGATTGCATGAGCACAGTTTAGACCCTACAGTTATCATGTGAACATTAAGTGGAATTACTAATCTAGGATAAGCCCTTTCAATTTTGACTATTAAGATTAATTTGTTGTTGTGGCCAAAAAGGGAAAAAAAACATGAAACAAAATATGACACCAGAAATGGTTTAACTCTTTTGTAGAGCATTCTCTATTCTGTCTTCATATAACTCAACATTACACATGTGCTGAAGCTAAACTACTCAACAACAACATTGATGTGAATCTCTTAGAATACATATGGTATTGATGTAATTTTTTTATGACTTTTAAAGTTTCAATGAAAGAATCTGTAAAGACTTCCAATAAAAAAATGGGAACTCAAACAATTACAAACACAGATGTGTTACCACTATAATACAGGTACAGAGATGGACATTGGTACTGAAACATCACCAGCAAAGCTTGTATCCCTAGTTTGAGCTGAATTGCTAGCAAATGCATAGCCTACACCTAATCCACCATAATGTAGAGATGCATTTTCACATCTCTGAAATACTCTAGCAAGTGAAGCTGCTTTTCGTCTAGCTCGCTTTGTCCCGGTAAAAAGTAGGGTTTGAAGTAATCCACCCAAAGCCGGTGCCTTTACCACCCTTTCGGTTGCAGCTGAACCACCACTTCGACATAACTCGAGCAATGCTGCAACTGCGTTCTCTTTGCCCCTCGGTGTTCCGCAGCGCATCATTCCTATCAATCCTGCTACTGCTTCTTCCTGATTCACTACTGCTTTGGCTCCAAATGGCTGGCGAACGATTAAGGCCAAGGCACCAGCTGCTTCTTCGGCAACTCCTTCGTTCCCCAAAGCCGCAACTAGAGCTGTTACGGCTCCTGCCTCAATCATCCGAACACAATTCTCGGTGTGTGTGGATAGATTGAACAGAGCTGTTACTGCATCCTTTTTTCCTCTAGGAGTTCCATCTTGCAATAGTCCTGCCAAGGCTTCAATGGCTCCCGTTTCATCCGCAATTATCTTCTTATAGTCATGGACTGCTGATAGGCTGAACAATGTTGCAGCAGCATTTTCTCTTGCTTCTGTTGTATGTCCGAATCTCAACACATTGACAATTGATCCAAGACAACCTCTCTCATCCATGATCCGGCTTTTGTTCTTATCGTAAATGGATAGATTGAGCAATGCAGTAACTGAATTCTCTTGAGCAACAGAATTAGGCGATGAAAGTAAGTTCCGAAGATAAGGAATCGCACCCGCTTCTGCAAGGAAGGCACGGTTTTCTTTGCCAGTTTTCGCAAGCAATCGAATCTCCCGAGCAGCTATGGTCTTTCCAGATTGTGATCCATTAGCTAACTGTTGAATGAGAAGCCTTGCTGTGGCTCTGTTGGCTTCAAGGGCCGCTTTGGTAGGACATGCTGACGCAAAAGCTTCACTCATTGCATCCATCACCTCTGGTGGATCAAGGGGAATTCCGTCAGCGCTACACCACTGCACAATCAAATTCCTCAAGGCGCAATTCGGGACAAGACGAGTGTGAGCAAGCATTTGACCAGTTTTCGGGCAAGTTGTATGCCCTTCATCCATCCACCTTGAAATGGAACTTCTATCATAAGTTTGACCGGTGGATATTATCACCGGATCTCTCATCAAATCCAATGATATTGGGCAACAAAAGTCCTTTGGAACAGTTAAAAATGTATCAGCAATTTCTTGAGTAATCAAACCCTTCTTTGGTTTCTTCTGACTTCCATTTTCCAAATCAAGTTCATCTTCCTCAAATCCGAAAAGCAAAAATCTACAATACCGAGTCATAGCCACCAACCCTTTAAGCACAGAAATTGTTGGCTCAATATCACCCTCATGGTTAACAATCTGCTCCTCCAAAGCCTCAACTTCAATCCTACAACTAGCAGCATCAACAACATGCAATTTATCAACATAGAAAGATCGCAATTCGGCCGAATCAGGAATCCTCCCATTCTCAAACTCATCGAGAAACAAAAAGAAACGAATCCTAAGAGCATCATCTTCCATATCTATAAAAAGCTTAGCCCTCCTTGACTGATTCAACAAAAGTTCAACCTGTTCCCTAACATCCTTACTCAAACCAACATCCTTAACAGGAAAAACATCTAAAAGGGTCGAAATCTCTTGATTCAAATCATGAAAATGACCCGAAATCGAATGGTTCTGAAGCAAAAGCCACAACTTACTCGATTGCGCGCAATAATCAAGAAGAATCTTGGAACGATACAACAACAAATAAAGCTCCTTAAGACAAAGCAAAGCTGTAGGTGGAAGAGAAGAACCTGAATCATTCAAATACTCCAAAAGAAACTGAAAAACTTCAACTTTTCTGATCAAAGACCGTGAATTTTTCCTCTGAAAGAAAAAGGAACGCTTTGAAAAACAACACACAAGCTCGTTCGCCACCGCCATAAGGGTCTGAACCAAAGCGACATCGGTTAAATCAACGGGAGCAAGAAAAGCTTCCAACGTCGGCGACCTTCGCCGCCGCAGCGAAGAGAAAATTGCCCCTGAAGCCATTTTAATTTTGAAATTAAATTCCTAGGGTTTCTGAAACCCACCTTTGAAAACTTTTAAAACAATTTTAAGAGATGAAAGTCAAAGACTTGCGAAATTTGAAATTTTCCGAGAAAGAAGTAATCAGATCTATGGAAATTTCTTTTCTGGGAAAATTTTGAAACAGCATACGAAAGACAAGGAAGACTATGAAACAGTTGTTATTGTTGTTTTTTTGTTGTTGTTGTTGTTGGTGTTGGGTGGAGGTTTGAATGTTCAAAGGGTTAATAAGAATAGATAAAGAAGGAGATGAAAATTTTGAGAATTAAGAAGGAAAAAAAAAATTCGGCCGAATCCGCGTATTAAGAAAAAAATAAACAATAAGAAAAGGGACTGAATTTCCAAAGACTTTTTGTTTTCTCTGAATTTCTAATTTTTCTGTACCGTGGGAAAAAAAAAATAATGCAGCGTTGGTGAAAATGACTTTCCTATGTTTGACGAATTGGTTATGTAGATTCTGGTCCATTCAATTTTATTTTATTTTTATATCTTTTTTAGTTTTTTCTTTGCTTTGCTGCAAGATAAGGAAAAAGAGGAGTGAAAGAAAGAGAAGATAGAAGATGAAAGATGGGTTTGTTTGGCTTGTCAACCTTACAAACAAAATAAAATGTGTCGGCTTATTTTGGAAATTACATTTATGGTGTTTTGGAATAATTTGAGGTAATTTGTACTGTTGTCAGGAGTGAGGACTAAATAGTAATTAGTGTTTTTTAGGGGTTATTTGGTGGTATTATGTGTGGGGTTGTTTTGGTTTTGACTTTGTGGTGAAATGGAGTGGGGGATACCTTTGATTTGATGTCCTACTAGTATTATTTTTGCCTTTGTTGGTTATTATATCAGACAGACTTACCTAAAGTTCATACTCCTTGATATGTGTGTATCAAGTTTCTTTTCCTCCATTAAGATAAAGGATTAATAGGAAAGAATTTGTTGCCGTTTTGAGCCTTTTATTACTTAGCTTAGATTGCTTTAATTTAAACTTGGCTGCATGAACATTAGGAAAGTGTTTTTGAATTGCATATGAATTCTTGCATCTAATTTTCGAAAAATAAAATAAGTAGGCTTGCCAACCATGTATGTATTTCATAATATGGTACTTTCTATGTTTCTCTACGTAAAAAATTAAATCAATTTTTGTTTTGTTGATATAACTTTATCCCATATTTAAATTAAAGTAGTATTTATAGTTTAAATATTTTTTATACTTTTATATTTACTAAAATTATAATCAATTTTCATAATTAGTGAAAGGAAAATTAATAGGATACTAATTACAAATATGTTAGTGTTAATATGTTCTTGAATTAATTTACTTATTTTGCTTCATAAAGTTAAGTTTATAATTTTTTTAGGAAATTATAACTAAATTGTACTATTACTATTATATATAGTATTTTACAAGTTCATAAACAATAAAAGTAATTATTATTTTACAAAAGAGATATTTTCATATTATTTTTAACTTAAAATATACATATTTATTGGTGGTATTTTTAAATTGATATTTTACTATTATAACAAAAAAATTACATTTTAACTTAAAATTAAAAACAGTAAGAAAAACACTTAATAGAATGCTCTAAGTTTTCTCTTCTTATAAAAAATAAAGATTTAATATATAAAAAGGATGCATTAGATTTGGTGTCAAGTGGAAGAGTATATACAGAAAAGAAGTTGACTTGAGAAGGATGATGGGACCACGCGATTATAAAGTGCGTGGAGATGCTAGCTTAGCTGTAAATGTTATTTGGTGACCGATTAATTGTTTAACTCTTTTGACTAGACTTCCAGAACTTTCTGCAGTCATGCATTCAGAGTCTTTCGATTAAAAATAAATATATTTTCTCTGCCTTATTTTAATTATCCGATAATTTTATTAATTATAATTAATTAAAAATTAATAAATTGACGTATTATCAAAAATAATATATTAGTTAAATAATTTGAGATATATAAAACATTTAAAATGAGACGGAAGAATTTTATTTAAAAATTAAAATTAGATAAACTGCAGTCACTATTTATATTTTAGAATCTGGAATCCATTTCCCTTTTGACTCATGGGATTGTTTTAACTTTTAAAATAGTAGTTTCCACATAGGATACAGATTTCAACACGAAGAAAAACACAGTTTCATTTTCACACACTCAACCGTAGGAAGAATGCACTTTAATATGTAAGCATGAGATTTTGCCAAGTGGAAAATATTATTGTTGGAAGATGCTACCGTGCCTCTGCTTAATTTATGGGACAAAACTAAGAAGAAGAAATAAAAAATGTGATTCTTTAATACTAAAAAATAAACTTTAATGAAATGTGTGCCCTTTCGACGAAGGCAGAAAGTGATTAATTATTTCACCTCTTAAGAGGGGTTAATGTTTTTGTAGCCAACAAAATGACCGACCACGGAGATTTCATATTGTTAGGATCACACAATTTCTTTACGTATGAACAAAGGCAGGCCAAAGTCATAAGTCAATCATGCACCATATGTTATACAAAATTAAATTGGAATTGTCAGTTTTTCTAATGTGTACCACATGTAGATCGAAGACTTGGAAAGAGATAGTTCAAAGTTGTTCATGGCTTTAATTTAATATTGCATTTTCTATGGCTAAAAAGTATGCTAGCCTTTTTGCTCTTGAATTTATTTGTGGAGATTTTTGAAATCAAAGAGTTGTTGTTATTTTTCTAGGGCATGTTGGATGGAACTAAAAAAGAGTTTTATATTAAAACAACCTTTTTTTTAATATTTTTATAGTGTTAAATGCATTACTTTAAGATAATATTTTTTAACAATTGTTTTAAAGCATTTGTGAACATTTTTTTTATTGTGAAACAAAAAAAAAAAAGGCTAGGCCTAAATCAAACGTGTTATTGCTATCATAAGGAAAAAAAGGAGTATCTAACTAAGTTGGAAGCAGGCATTAAAAGATGTAGAAAAATTGTAGTTTAATAATAATTAATTAAATACGTCTACTTGATTCCAAAAGAAGCATACATGAAAGTCAATAGAGCATGGTCCAAATATTTAACAACAAGAATGCATGCAATTTACTAAAGCTAACAACCGGTAAGAATACTCTCCATTTCGAATTTTCGATCTTTTGATGGAGATGTCAATTAATAATTATTAGTTTATAAATATTTCATTGATATAAAGGTACACATTTCGCCAATTGTTGTCTTTTTAGCAATTATATATATATATATATATATATATATATATATTTTATTTAAATACATAATGATAATTATCACCTAAAATTTATCTATACGAATATAATGTTTTAAATTTAAATTTAAATAAAATATTTCATATAATAATATTGATATTTTTTTAGTTGAATTCAAAAATAAAAATTAAACAATTATGTTTTATCATTACAAATAATTTTTTTAATTGCAATACTGATAAAGTTAAAAACCTGAATTGTAACTGAAAATATGTTCACAACAAAACGATATTGATAGCTTTCTATTAATGGTATTCTCGGTATTTTATAAATAGAATAGACGAACCATTCAACAAAAATGAATCAGAAAATACACATCAAACTTGGCCGGACATACATTGAATAATTGATCCAGGGAATATTGGATTACAGGCTTAAAAATCAAAACTAAAAAAATGAAAATTATATTCTATTATATCTTTACACTTAGATTTCCATTAGATTTATTAGAGAACTTTTTACTCCGAAGTATGCCAAATTCCAAGAAAATCTAATATATCTCTTATAAGATACTAAATTTGGTTTGTTAAGTTGTTGGTGGGTACTTTAATAAAAGTTGGAACGTTGTTGTCTCTCATTCATTCTATTTCCTAAATTTAAAACTATAAATCTTCGTTACTCTCAAATCAAACTCAATTTCATTTTTTTTACCTTAAATCCACACTAAAACCTCACTTCACTTTTTGATTCATCAACTCTTAATCACTAAAATAAATTTTTTTATTTTTTTTTATTTTAGTGTTATGTTTTTATATTTTTTTATTTTAGTATTTATATTTGGATGTTGTTGTAATTTCAATAAATCGTTAAAAATAAATTGCGACACAATATAAAGAATTCAACAACCGGAAGATAATTAAAACGATGATGAAGAAAGCACGATTTATATTTTTTTATGGAAGAAAATTGAAATATTTGTGATTAATTTTAGGTTAAGGTTCAAATATTTCTTCATATGCAAGCTCAAGTTTTGGTTCAACGTCATACTCAAGTCTCAAATCGACTACCAGCGAATGTTCGGATTCAGTCTAAACCATAACTAACTACAAACATTTAACACAAATTAAAATTTGATTATGCATAAAACAAACAATTTTAGACTGTATTAACACTTATTGGATGTGTAAATCGGATATTGTTAAATTTTTGAAATATACACTACTATATCCTAGAATTTGGTACAACAAGTATAAAACTTTAACAAGCAAAATAACAATGAGGAATGTTTTAGAGCTATATGACCTTTACAAGGAAGAAAAATAGAATTGGTAATGTCAATGATAGAAGAATGGGGTTTTTGAATTCCAAAAACATAAAAATAGATAAATAATTTGAAGTTAAGTGTTGAAGAAGAAATATTTAATGAGAAAGCTAACTATGCTTTTGTATTGGTGCCTATCAGATACTAACACTGAATTTATATATATATATATATATATATATATATATATATGATAATTTATCAATTCAAAAGTTGAGATCCAATAAAGAGTAAACAGCAAAATTTATGTTGCTTGATTTTTTTCATAAAAATTAGAATTTAGAAATCCAAATTTTTCAAAAAATAATTATTTAGAATAATAAAACTCACATTTCTTCTCAGATTTTTATTTAAAAAAACTTTTAGTGTAACAGCCAGCACCAGAAGCTTCTGCAGGCAAGTCCTTATTCTCATCATCGTCATCATCCTCTGATGATGATGTCTTGCTTCTCTCATCTTTATGCTTAGATGAACCTCCTTTAGAAACAGGTGCAGGTGCATGAGCCTTAACAGCAGGAAACACAAGATCAAGAGGAACAAGAACCTAATTGATCGTACGTAATTAATCTGTGTCTTAGTGTTCTTTTATTGAGGATGCTAATTGCTTTAAGGATTAATTTAGTTAGAGAAAAGTGAAAGTTACAACTTTTATCATAGTAAATAGGTATATGTTTAATGATTAATTAGTTGTGTGAGAAAGAAGATTTGATTTGACAGTGATATTACTATGTAACTGAAAGAATGCAGGTGGATTTAAATTTGTATGCATGAGCTATTTTGCTTTCATCACATCATAGAGTTATACAATCAATTTATTTTATGTGTATCATATGAAAATGTGGTTGGGAAAGGGGATATTGATCTGTATAGAAGTTGAGTTGTTCCATCCACCATATTGAAAGGGAATTAATCAAATTATAAATTATCTCCCACAAATTTGGTAATAACTTAAGTACGGAATAATTAGGAAGCAAACATTATGTCTATCCACAAATTCTATTTTGATTATGTTAAGATAATTCAATATTTTTCTTAATTATTATTTTTGTTTTGAGCTTTATCATGCTTTTCAACACAATATGTCTGTAAAGATTGATTATTTGTGCTCATGCGATTTTTTAGTTTACTATGCTCTATCAAGACTATATATATAAAAAAATCATTTGAAGTTTTTATGATTTTAATTTTAATTTTTTAAAGTAGAGAAATGGTTAAGAAAGTGGTCTTGAATAGACATTAGAAATGTCATATATTAAATCAATATTGTATTTGATAATGAAAAGAAAATGTCCTACGACTAAATTTGATTCATTGTAGTGGAAATGAGTTGTCATAAAAACAATAATCTGTCCAAGATCAGTTCCAATAAAAAAAAAGGAACAACAACAGAATTTTCAATAAGTTTCAATTATGGCTGCAAAAGAAACAAACAACTAAGATGTGTCACTATTTTCCATAAAATTGATGTCTTGATTTTGCTCAAAACAATATGTTTTCCTTGCAGGATCAAACTCTTGCTTTTTGGAATGTTATTTTCACATTATTTACACCTTTGTTTAATATTTGATGTTTCGGTTTTGGTGCAAATAGGGCTTCTTTCACATGCTATAAGGTCTCAAGACCATTGTGAAAACATGATAAAAGCTCGCGGTTCATCTGGTTCAACTATTTTTGGTTTTTTTAAACATCAAAACGATGTTATTTTGGAGTCTAATTTTTTCCCCTTAGGTTCTTTTTTAATTTAAATAACATACCAAAATGAAGTTGTTTTGATTTTGATAATTGTATTACACTTTCTTATTCATTCCTTTGCAGAAAAGGCATATGTATGTTTATTTATGATATTTTATGTGAAGTTTAATTTTAATGGTGTAAAATTTATGAATTAGCTTGTTAATAAGAACTGAAAATGCTTCCCCTGTTCCTTTGGCATATATGGTTATTGGTTAGAATTAAATTTAGTTACTATAAAAGAAAATCAAATATTCAAACAATTCAGCTTTCTTTCACCAAAACAATCAATATTTTTCTATTTACTTGAAGAAAATTAATCAGGCAAGAAGTACACACTTCACAAACTCTAGAGCAACACTCTTCCCATGAGCATGACAATCCAAAATAAAACCAAGAAAGAAAGAGCACAAGTACAAGAGAAATAAAAAAATAAAAAAAAATAAAAAAAGACATAACAACCTTCAAATAGGTTGGTCTTCACTTCATCAACTGAAGATGGTTAATGCTGCAACTAAACCAACAAAAAGGGACACAAACATTGTTCCTTGAAAGCTAATTTTTCTGATGGCACCAGAAGTAGCCTTGTTTGTCTCCCCTTGATCATCATCTGAAGATGAATCTTTACCAGCTTTAGGTGCCTTTGCCACAGTAGGAGCAGGAGCTATAGCCTTAGGCTTAGAGAAGTCCAAAGGAACAAGCACTTTATCCACATGATATATGGCAAGTGTTTTATCAGAGTAAACAATTCCTGTGAGTGTAGCATTCACCACACCAGTTGAAATATTCACACTGTTTCCATAAGCAGTCACATTCATTTGATAACCAGTAGGGCTATCACTGGCTAGTGAAAGCACAGGGTTGCTAAGTGAATCAAAATTTGAGCTTGATACATAAACAGGAAGAACATGAAACTGTATCAGTTGTTTCTGTTGGCGTTCGCCGAGAGAATTGAAGTATCCGGGTTTTAGTTGCGAAAAGGCACCATCGTCGGGCGCGAGAATGGTTAAACCACCGGACTTCGTTGTCACCAGCTGTGCGTTGATTTGGTTGAGGATTTGTGTGGTTTTGAGCAGGCGGATTAGCGTGTTGAATGATTTCGCTTTCCTTAGAATTTTGACGATGTCTTGACCGGAAGAAGAGTCGGACGAGGGTGATTGAGGTAACGAAGGGACTAATGGTTTTGCCGGTGCTGTTGCGGGAGCTGGTGTGACGGGGGCAGGTTTCGCTGCGGCTTTAGGTGCTGCAGCAGGAGACTGAGCTAAAGTAGTAGCGGTAAAAATTATATGAGCAAATAGTACCAGGACTGAAAAGAAGATAATTTGCTTCATCTTCTTAATATTTTGCTGCTTTTGCAAAGAAGCAAATGATAGGTAAGCTTTTATTGCTATGAATGTTTGATGTGTGGAAGTGTAATGGAGCAAAGTGGTTTTATAGATGGTAATAGTGAGTGATAATTGAGTGCATATGAACATAACCAATAATAATAGTATGAGGATATATCTTATCTGTCTTTGTTAGAGATTCAGGTGGTACATCAAGGAAGATAGATATAAGGTCACTGAAAATGAGATTTGGCTGCTGTAGTGTGGCCACAAACTTTTGCTTTAAAACGAAGGGATTAATGAATGAATGAATGAGAAGTTGGGTGTGATCTGAAACAGATGCATGGTAATACAGATAATAAAGCCACCTTTTTTAATTCAAATTAGTTGATAGATGTGAAATCAAATCAATGAAAAACACATTTAAGCCGGTTGTAATTGTTTATGTTATGATAGAATACTGTTATGTTATTATTAGAAGTTAATCTCTGTGTATGTAACTTCAACATAACCAATGAAAAAGTATTTTTAGGAATAATTTTTTGCACTCTTGATTTTTTCTACTTTTAAAGATTCCTCAAGGCCATTTGCCTCAAGAAAAGAGTTATCAGGAATTCAACTTGAAAAACTATTCTCAGTGTGTATTACATGAAAATGGTATTGTGCAACTGTCATAAGAAATGTAATCAATAGACTGAAATTTCTGTTTTGAGCATACTTTTTTCTATCGGAAAGTTGTTGGTATTAATTTGTTATGGGGAAGAAGATTTGTTAGTAGCAAATATTAAGTTCTGCATTTCTTACATAATACTCATTTGATATCAAAATCCATATTACTACCAAAATCGAAAGAAAGCGTATGAAATGCTTATACTTATTTTTTTTTATAAATATTTTAAGTTTGATTCAAGCATCTTCCCAACCAAATGACCAAAATCTGATCATCATTTAGTGATTTCTAAATGCATTTCTAAATGCATTAGAAAATAGAAAACATACTTTAGAAGAAATCTGATCCTGTAGTATTTTCTATTCTGTATTAAATTTGATGATCCAACAACATTTGGAGTAGAAAGAGCTGTAGAAGCAAGAACACTTATTAGTAGAATCACGCATTTAACGCAGCGTCCACTTTTCCACTATGACGGTACGTTCCCATTCCTAAATTGGATCTAAAATACAAAGTTGAATCTAACATGTTCGATCTTGATACAACGGTCCAGATTGATGATTTGATAATGCAAATAATACAATCAATATGTCTACAAACTTGCATTATAATCTCACTAGCGACAACCAGTAGTAACTAATAAAAATTCTACTGAAACAGTTTAAAATTTCCATCAAATAATTTACTAGAAAGGAAAAATGTGTACATCATCTTATCACTAAAATGGAATTAACTACTACAACTACTTTCTTACATTTTCTTCATCTGATATATAAATGTAACTACATACGTTTATTTAATTAAATGAAATAAAAATACAGGCAATACAAATAACCTATTGAATGAACCCAACCTTCGAAAGATTCCCAAAACTACCTTGGAGATTTCGTGGAGAGACATTTCCCACATGTGACAAGGTTCAGCAATGCACGTGGTTTTCGTGTTCGGATTTTCAAGCGCGACAGCTGCGAGTAAAATAAAACACATAAATACTGTCCTCATAATATATAAAATAATGCAAAACAAACTCTGACATCATGTTTAACATCAAGAATTTAGGAGAATTTTCACTTCAATAATTATTTACTCATTCTATTAGGGGTTCAAAAGCTTAGCAGAGTCATGACAAGTTCCAAATCCCTACTATGGACCTTAAACTACACAATGCATGCATACTTTTTATGAATAGCTTACGAAAACAAAAAGACTTTTGGTTTGGCTAGAGCTCTAAAAGCTTGAACCTTAGAATTTAGATCAACGCCAACTATATTCAAAATTCGGTTAATAAGGATGTCCCTTCCTAGTTGATTTAATGATGATCTAGCACAAGATATTTCAAATTGAATCACATCTAAAATAAATCTGGCTCAGTGTAACATAATATTATTAATATGGTGCATTCAAGTTTATGACTCGTGAATATAGAATATGAATTAAAAATCTATGACTTATTGCTCAAAACTTAAAATATTGCAAAAGGGAAAGAAACCAGTTCTTTAGCTAACTGGAAACGTAATTTTCTAATTATTTATGCTTACAGACAATAAAACTTAGAATCGTAAGAAAACAAATCACCTTCCGACGAGTCGCTCTAGATGCTTTCCAACATAACAAACTCCTTGATCTTGGCTCCAGTCTCCTACATGGTAAATAATTTTAGAATTAATAAGCAAATATATCATATACTAAGTTTGTTTGTGAATCTCATCTTCCTACCATCATTAAATTACAAATTATGCCACATTTCCTCTATAACAAATCAATAGTGCACATTGAAATAAAGGAGGAGGATGGAAAAGAAACATACAGATTCTCTTGTTCAAGCTTTTCGGCAATAGAAACTGCTTTGCGTTTTGACCACCCACTTCGCTGACCTTCTGCCTGCTGGATTACATGAGCAAGAGATACCTTACTTCTTACAAGACTTAGGCTTTGACCTTGCTCACTAAGCTTTCTTCTGTCGAAATGTGACTTTGCAGTCGGCAATTTTTGCGACTGTTGCCCATTATTCTTGTCCTGCATATGAGATGCTTCTTCTTCTTCAACAATTTCACTCCTTCTCTTTTCAACAGATTCGTTTAGTGAACGAGCTTCAGTGCCAACATGAATTAAGTCTCTAATCTGAGATGAACCATCATTGATAGCAGGAAATACAAGAGGCAGTTGAACAGGAGAAACTGCATCTTTATTGGACTCACATCTAATTTCTATGGTTACAGATGTTCCAAGAACAGATTCAAATGCGTGTAAGATGTGACCGGTGAACTTCTCAGCAGTAGATTTAGAAAGTTGAGAGTCAAACATTAGCTGCACAGTTGGAGCTGCACAATAAAGGATCACGCTACCATTAGAATTTAGATAAAAGGAAAAATGTGAGTGAGAAAAGAAAATGTCGAAGAGACACACAGGAAACAATAAATAAGTTCAACAAGAAACAAATGAAGTTTCAGAAAAATATCAACTAACGAGATACATCATAAAAAATAAATGCCAAATAAGTGAACTGAAAGAACTCAATAGAAATCACATAATTACTATTCCGACTACCATAGCATGTAGTAAGTTCTCCTAATTTTTTGATAAACTCTAAAATCCATAAACCATGATATCAGTATTAGTAGTAGTACAACAAGCCCGTAAGCCACCCAAACTCGTCAGTGGGTTGGGTTGGAAAGCAAATGGCTAATGTTTCTCAATTTACTTTCACCCAGCTCACTTAACCTACAGCCAATGTCAGTTTGAGCAGGGTTGGCTCACTTAAGCTTGTTTCTCTTCAATTTTTGAAATATTTTCATAAAATTAATTTTTTTCCATGTTGTTTCTTTTCCAAATTTTTCTTTAATTTGGAAAAAAAATTAACAAGCCAACTCACTTAACCCATCAACTCTTGATGGACCGAGCCGGGTTGAGGTGGGTTAGCTCATTATGACAACTTTACATATGATCACAATCTCAATCTTTGGTTTGTCAATTAATTACCATAACTCGGTACTTTTCCCTCTATATCACTTTAGAAGAGTCAATTCCATGAATGACAATCTTAAGAGGGAACATTTAACTAAATCACTACAAAAATATATTAATTGCATTTAAATAAAAATAGTGAAGATGTGATTTTCACCTGCGCCAAAGCTAATGAAGATCAGCTTGCCAGCTTTATACAAAAACTCTTTTAGACCAGGATAGCGAATCCTCTCTAGCACCTCTAACCATATCTCTTCAATTTCTTTGCGGTTTTTATCCAAAGTCTGCCTTTCATTTACCCTAGTCTTCTCGGTGGAATGTGAATAAGTATGTTGCGGAGCAAAACCAGACACGCTAAGTCTTCTTTTCTCTGGACTAAGACCTTTTGTCATGCCGTCTGCTGAGCTTCCAGCGTGGAAATTTTCCATTCTAGCATCCATTGACATTCGCCTTGTTTTGTTAGGAATTTCAACAGGATTACCGGTGTTTCTAGTAGCTTCTTTCAAATTTCCGTTTTGTAGAGCGAAGGGACTATGATTGAAACTATTATCAGATGAAGTAGGCAATACATATTGCTGGTCTGGAGCAAGTTGAAGCAATGCAGCTGTCAACCATGTTAGCTTGTCATTGGACATCCTCAACTGCTTCTCTGCCTCAGATAAAGTTTTCAGAGCTTGACGAAGCTTTTCCATATCTTCTTTGGACACTGAGACAGAAATCATTATCAACAAATTGTGAAAGGAAATAATGAAAAATGTATACTCATCAATATGAAACCAAATTAAGTCTCTGTAGTCTCCACATAGACAGAAATGTAAAGCCATAAATAAGGTTAGACAAAATTTATTAGAAAATCCATATATATGTATGTGTATATGCACCCATGCATACACACATTTGCACATAGAAACACATTTACGTGTGTACATAAATGTGTATATACATAATAATTATCTGAAAATTCAGTTCATATATATATATGTATGTATGTAATACACATGTAAGTATGTATGCATGCATATGTTTAAAGGATGATGACAATTTCAAATGGGGAAGCATATATTTTTATTTACTTTTGATCTGATCTGCGGACTAACATCATCAACCATCAGTGTCACCTCAGTTTGCAAATAGAATTTGATAAATTAGTAAACTACCTACAAAAGAACAGAGTATTTACTCACATGGTTGTCTCCGGAAGAACTTCCTTCTTCGCCTTTCTTTAGTGAAATCATAGGTCCCAGCAAGTATATCAGTAATTACTGTAGCAAGCTGTGACATCAAAGCTATTGGTTCAACACCAGCTTCCATTATTACTCTCAAATTCTTCACAGTGTTAACTGTGTCTGCAGATAATGCCAAATCAAGCAGATCCACCAACTTCTCATCGGATATAAGCCCTACCTGAAGAAAGTATTTAGCAATATTAACAGCAATTCACAATAAAATCCAGTGAAAGAAGTACTGACAAAAGAAACAAACTAAACATAAACAACTGACCAGCTCTTGAACAAGTGGAACAGAAATTCTCTGACCAAGCAAACTAAGTTGCTCAAGGGTCATCTCGGCATCTCTCAATGATCCGTCTGACCTTGACGCAATGAGTTTCAAGGCATCCTTATCAATATCTAGCCCTTCTTTGGTTGCAATCCACTGCAGTGTATACACAATATCTGCATCCTTCAGCTTTGGAAAAAAGAATTTTTGACACCTGGATATTATTATATGAGGCAAGACATCAAGACTAGTACTGACAAGGATAAAAACCACACGTCTAGGTGCTCGATCAATGACCTTTGATATAGCGTTCCAACAATCTGCCGACAAAGTATCACAATCATCGAAAATAAATACTCTGTACTGTGATGGAAGCTGCGAAACAATCATATTGTCGAGTAAATCCATGATGTTCTCAAAGTCAAAATTGCTGACTGGACCAACTTCCCTTATATTCCTACTCTTTCCCATATCATGTGCTACGCAATAATTGCAAAAGCCACAAGGTTTTGGGTGTTCCGACGAAGTACAATTCAAAGCTCTTGCAAATATGCGAGCAGTGGAAGTTTTCCCGGTGCCATGGGGACCATAAAATACATACAGCAA
This sequence comes from Cicer bijugum, assembly GCA_037974875.1. Lineage (NCBI taxonomy): Eukaryota > Viridiplantae > Streptophyta > Magnoliopsida > Fabales > Fabaceae > Cicer > Cicer bijugum. Next base: position 3,299,027 of record JBBPBT010000629.1, on the reverse strand, counting down.
TCCAACTTTCCGTCTTATCACTGCATTTGAAAGAGCTTGTGCCACTAAATTCTGTCCAACCATATCTCTGAAGGTTCGTGGCATATATTTTTGCGTTAAACTTTGGTGTCTACTATGATGATTCCGTCTCAACTTATGTTGGCCACCAGATCTAGCTTCAGAAGCAAGATCAGAATCAATATCTTGCTTGAATAAATTATCACCATAAATACCTAGTTCACCGGAATAATCACGGCCCCAACAAGCATTTTCAGTGCTTCCATGAGATCCAGACGCATCGACTAGCAAAGGCAGTGCCTCGGCATCAGAGTTAGTACATGAGCTAGAGTTGTCGGCTGCCACAGGCATCTCAGAAAGATTTCTTCCGTTGGCAGTAAATATCCCTTTTTTTAACTTCGAGTCAGATAAACCACACGACAAACTTCTCCCAGCAATGTCAAGGAACGTTTTACCTCTATGATGAATTCTTGACCAATTCCAAGGCATGCCACACCCATTTTTTGGAGCCCGAGTAACATTATCGTCTGCGTACTCGTCAACCTCCTCCGAGTTATATTTCTTGTTAGCAGAACCCTGCGCAAAAGAGTTGGAAGCCACAGACAATTCATTCTCAGCTCCAATATCTCTTGATGTTGTAGCAACCCGAGTTCTTCTTGCGCTTCGAAACTTACGCCTTTTTATCCTATTCATTCCATTTCCGTGACTGCGCATTCCGGCTTGTGCTTCCTCAATAACTTTCTCCTGTCTTGGTAACCTTGCACGGAAATGAATGTTCGACGATGCTAAATCATCACTATCCAAAGGAACATCATTCAGCTGTTCAGAAAGAGTCTTAACTTGAAAATCTTGAACATTCTTCCCCCTCTGTCTATTCTTCCTCTCTTTCGGTTCAGAATGCCTCGAAACAACATCTTCCGCCAAACTTTTGCCAGCCTCATGAAGAGGTTTCTCTTGACTAACTTCCAAATAATCAGGCCTATTACTCTTCCTGCCAGATTCTTCTCTCCCAACTTTCCTCCCATCCCCTACTCCACTCCTGCTACTTCGTTCACTAGTTGCCACCTGTACCACATCATTATCCCTACTAACCTCGCCGGGAGCAACTCTTGATGTACCTTTACTCACCAAAGGTGGTGAGGTTCCAGACATTCTCCTACTGTTAACACCTAAAGACCTTCTTCCCACCTGATTCATGGTATCATTTTCAGCTCTTTTGAAAAGCAAGTCAACAACAGAAGGAGAGTGCCATGATGGAGGACTTGCAGAAGGATCTCTAAGAGAATGCGATCTTTGAAGCACAACAAGGTCTCTCATAATAGACCTATCAGCAAGTATTGGACTGTTTTTATGCATATGGTTCTTCAAATGAATACAATTTGTTAAATGAATGTGGTTTCTTAGATGATCACTAATATCACCATTGGCATCTTTGAGTACCCTATTGCGAATAGCCCTAGTCATGATCAAAACACCAACCCTACTGACAGTAGAATCTCTTCTAAATTAATGAAACAAATCAGAAAATATCTCATTTTTTCTGTGCCAATATTTTCACAATTATGGCAACAAAAATTAAAATGCTAAATCCAGAACACCCATTAATTATTACTCAGATACGCCAAAAAAAACAAGGGTAGAATTTAAACTCACCAAAATGGAAACAGCGACTCTCATGGTCAATTATACCATGATTAAATTAACACCACCACCAAGATTTGACCCAATAACAAAACACCCTTCAAGAAAAATCATCAATAATCACCAAAAACTTCCAAAATGAGACTACCCAATATTTCGTCAAACCCAATGAACCAAAACTCAAAAAAAAA
>JBBPBT010000629.1:3237254-3257572 GCA_037974875.1 Cicer bijugum | reverse complement strand
TATATATAAAAATAAAATCAAATATATATATATTAATATTATGTTGTGTGTGGATAAAATATTATTCAACCTCTTTGTCATTATACTGTTTTATTTTTTTATATTCATCTACTAAATAATTCTTATTTTGTTGATTTCTATTGTAATTAATTTTATTTTAAATAAACTTATATGAAAATTTTCTGATCTGTTAACTTTGTAGAAATATATATATTTTTTGAAAAAATTTATATTAATTTTATTTGTTAATAAAGTGTTAAAAAGTTTATTGTAATTTGATAATTGTTGTTATATTTATATCATTTTATTTTGAAATTACTATTGACATTTTTATTTGTCGGTAATGATGTTTAAATAAGTCTATTTTGTTAAAAAAAAAATTAAGACCTAATGCCTAGCTTTTATCAATTATGAACTTATATATTATTTAATTGTAAATAATGTAGGCAGTTTGTAGGACCTAAGTTCAATGTCTTACCTATTAAATTGTTTACTATTGGCATATTTATTTTTCTTGTGCATCTAATGTTGAAGTATGGATTTGAAAGAGTTTTTAGTCAACCATGAGGCCATTCAGCTTGAGATGTATTTAAAAATTATTGGTGCTTTGGATGATTCTATAGGGGCTTCTTTTGCTATGTTAATTTGGAGCGAACTTAATGATAGATTATGGGAGGGGAGCATTGCATATTCCGAACATGGAATATTATATCGTGCCTTATCCTATATGCTTGATTGGAAGAATCTGAATGCAATCGATGATAGTTTAAATGTGCATTGATCTTTTGTCTACTTCTACAAACTTTAGAGTAACTTTTGTTCAACAAGTGAAATAGTGTGACCCATAAACTTGCAAGGGAAGCCCAATCCATTGCTACTCGCCTATTGTTCTATCAAAGTCTTCTTTTTATTGCTCATATTATTATGAATGAAAGGCTTCGATCCTTCGTTTTTTTATTTATTTAAAAAAGTTAAATATATTTTTAATTTTTATAAAATTTTAACATTTCCATAAATAATAAATACGATTCTTAGATCACACAAAATTATTCATAAAACAACTTTAGTGTTTTACTGAAATGAAACATGTTTAATTATTTTTTAACTTTAAAATATTTGAATGATTTTTTATAAGCATGTTAAGTATATAATAAAAAAAAATTATCCATAAAATTTAAAATTTTTTTAACTTAAAATAAATTAAAATATAAATATTTTAAATGTAATAAACTCAAGACAAAAAAAAGTAACTAAAATATAGGTTTAAAATTTGAATTTTGATCTATTTTAGGTGAACAAACTTTTTATTATAATGTCCTAAATATACTAACAAAAATTAATTCAAAAATATATATCGACTTAACAATAACAATTAAAATTATTTATATAATAACTTTTTAAGAATTAAAAGTTGTAATTATTTTATACAAAAAAGTTGAGATAGAAATTTAAATCATATTTAAAATTTGAAAAAAGAAAATGTATTGTTGTCTAGTTGCTCCAGATATTCCCCCGGGTGGATGGTCCAAGGCTCAATGAGTAACATTACTTGCTCCAATTATTTACAGCAAGATATGTTAAACATTATAAAATCATGCTAATAAGTGTTCTTAGTAAATTAAAAATTAAAATAAAAGTGAAGTTTTGTATTTAAAATTTAATTAAATTTTAAAGAATTGAATATATTATTTCAAAGATGAAACTTTTATTTTTAATATCTTAACAAATGTCGCTACCCCAACAGCACTCGTTAGTATTTCTCATATTATAAAGTAAAGCATGAATTTTTTTTTTATATACTATTTCATTTTGACGAGTATGCATGTGGAAACATTATTTTGTCTCATCCCACCCTTTCAATTTAAAATGAGACACGCCTATACAGGAAGAGAAAGGGGTTGAAAATGACAAGTAACAAACAAAACAAAAACTACAACTGTAACTAATAATACCTACATAGTATTTGTTTTATGGTTACCTAAAAAATTATCCTAATCTGTATCCTCGTGAGAGCCAAGGATTGTAGTGGACTTATTCATATGTCATTATTTGCTTTCATTCATTTTTTTAATTGCATTCTAGATACAATTTAAGTTCTGAATTGGGGATAATAACCAATTTTTTAATGTTTCCAAAGTTCCATACAAACAAAACAGGACAAACTTTGCATATGATTATCAGTTTCTCACCTTTTCATAACTGCTATGCGATGATAATATAACATAATTAATAGTTCCAAAAGCTCTACAACATAAAATTAATTTCATAACAATATAACTTGTCTCCTTTGTAAAACGTTTAACTTTGTGTCGATATCAACAACACGGCCTGCAATAGTCACATCGTAACTTAATACACGTACACAAACAAATTAGAAAAAGGATATTCTAACACAAAATCCATATAAAAAATCACAACAAAATAATTGATTAATACAATTTAAATAAATGGTTAATTACATCCAAATTAATATAGATAGTTAATACACACTCTTCTGTTTTATTTATAAATAAAAGTTGATTAAGAAAATTAATTAATTTGATTAAAAATTTAAATCAAATATAATACTTTTGCTTATAAATAAATGAGTACAACAAAGTTGAGATTCATTAACCATCACCCTAATATAATTAACCAAATATTTAAATGTGATTAAACATAATTTCCGATGTTTAAATCTACTTGTAATCAAAAACATGAAAATCATGGTTAATGTTCAAATTTGTGGTTTATTACATTTAATGAATGCTTAATAAATTTTGTCATTTATTATATTTATTAATCATTTATATAACGTAATTAACAATAATATTTTTTTTTTTCATAAAAGACAATTGAAATTAATTTTTATTGGTTTAACTTTCTCTTATAAAAAGAAAAGAAGACAGTGTCGGTTTTTGTGTAAAAATATCATAACTCAAAAAATATAAATTATGTGCATAGAACTTTGACATGTTGTTACTTGTCATGTTCCTATAATTGAAGATGCTGGTTTGTAATTTGAGTTTATAAATGATATTGAATTGAAGCTAAAAAGGTTCGGTTATGAATGCAGTGGCAGAGTTTGAGGCATAATCATCATATAAAAGATGGTAAAACCAGTAACAGATAATGGAATCCGTAGCAGAAAGAAATCATCAAGAGGTCACAACAGATTTGTAGGAGTTCGTCAAAGACCATCAGGAAGATGGGTGGCAGAGATCAAAGACTCTATACAGAAAATTAGGCTCTGGCTCGGTACATTTGATACAGCTGAAGATGCAGCTCGTGCTTATGACACTGCTGCTAGAGCTTTAAGAGGTGCTAATGCAAGAACAAACTTTGATTTGCCACAAGCTGCAACCAATGGTGGTGGTGGTGCCAAACGTGGTGCTAATTCCACTTACAAGATGGAAAACACTGAACCCTTTTCTTTTGAGGATGTAAATGAATATGGGTCAGATTCAAATTGTTTTCTTGGTGCATTAAAAGCAAAACTTTTTGATGGAAAAGAAGGGAAGTTTTTGTCATTTCCTTTACATAATTCTGTTCCTGTTGTTCAATCAAACATGGTTTCAAATTCAAGTCAGAACTTTTGTGCTAAGAATGAATTCACTCATGCTAATAATAGTACTATGCTTAGTTTGTTGAGTGTTTCATCAAATACTTCTTCTAAGAGTGTTGTTATACCAAATCATGATCATGAAGTTGTTGATGGTGTTAACAATAATCAACTTTGTCAAACACCATCTATGATGACAAACATGTTATGGTCAAATGAAATGGAATATGAATTTCCTTGGCATACTCAGAATATGATGAGTCATGTTCCTGATAATAGTATTAGTACTAGTTTTCCATGGCCAGGGGTAATAGAGTCAAATGTTGAAACAAATATGGTGAACATGCAGTTACCTATAGTTGGTGGAGCAAATGAAGGGTTTTGGACATTGGAGCAGCAACAACAGTTTGTTCAATGTGAGAACAATAGTTGGTTTGGTTCTAATGGATCTTGGGATCCCTCTTATCTATGTTCCCTCTGAGCTAGCTTGATTTAGGTTTATATGTCATTGAAAGAAATGTTAATTTGTCAATTTTAATCATTCTTTTACTTTGATACTCACTCCATAATATAAAATATAATTGATCGAAAATAACATATAAATACTTAATGTTTTTTTTCTAAATTTTCAGTCAATTATCAATTTTTCAGATATAATTTTAGCTTATATTTTATCTTAGATAAAGTATTATAAAACACCTTATTAATATAGTTAAAAATCGATTATATTATGGTGTAAAGGTGGTAATTTAGTGAAGTGATATGTTTGTTCTTTAATTTAGAACATGTAACATTAATTTTCAGTATTTCAATATGTAAAACAATATTATTTTATTTATGTATAATAAATCACAAAGTCTGTTAGAGAACAATATTGATCTTTGAGTTTACAATTGCAATTTTCTTTTCCTTTTATTGAATGATTTGTTAACACCGGAGTAAAGTATTGATCAAAAGTGGAATCATGCTTTTGGGTTGAAGCTAAACATGTTAAGGCACTTCATATGTACTTCTCCAAAACAATATCAAGAACAAAAGTAATAACAAGGTTCATAAGTTTGTTATGTAAAGTACACTAATGTTTCCCTTAGTTAAAATACATGATATATAATCACTCAATGAGTTATGTCACTAAACAATAAAACTATGAATCTTAGGTACACTCAGTTATCAAATAATATTGATTATTAAGTATAATATTCAATCAAATTCTAAAAATAATATAATATTCATCTTTTAATAATAAGTTTCATAAATTATAATAAAAAAATATTAAATGAATTTTACATGAGAGATCTCCAATTTAATCAAAGAAACTAATAAATCTATCTTAGTAACATTCTTCTTCGATAAGTTTAAGACTTTTTTTTTGTGTGTAGAAACATCACTTCTAAATAGATGAATCCAAGTATATTGGCCTCCAAAATTTAGTTTTGAGGACATGGTATTACCTAAATAAGTGGAAAGTGACATCTGTAGATGCCATTTATGATATCATGCTTTACTATTTATTCCAATTCCAAAGTACATACCCGATATAGAAAAAGTTTTAGTCCAACAATTGTTTGATTCCACGGCTCCTCTTTTGTAAAATTAGCTCATCTATCTATTGGTTCATTGAATGACAATTGACAAGATTCTATAAATAGCTGAGAAACATACTACCACAAATGAAAAAGGGTTTCCATATTTGTGTAAAATTTTGCATAAATAATTTATATCATATAAATTTTTTTTACCGAATGAAAAAAAAAATGTAAAACTAAATATTCGTAGGTTAATCTTTTCTATCATGAGAGTCCAAGACTATTATTAGTTGCACCCTCCCATGAAAGGAAATCAGTGTCAATGCTTTGATAATAAAAAAGAACGGTCCTCGATCGTTATCAAATATTTTGATATATACAGAAAAGCTTGAGGAAGGAACCTTTCTAAGAAAAGCCAAGGACCTAGAGAGTTGACATATTATTCATGTTTATTTTGACAAAGACATATTATTCGTGTTATGTTATCCTATATATAGTTGATCGGTCGTAAAATATAATATGCTATAGAATTTTTGCCATTAATTTTCGGTCATCACTATAAATATGTTAGGAAAAGAGTTACATCTCTAACATCTTTTCTCCTACAATTCTCTTTGAAGACTTAAAGCATAGGCAAAGAATTAATTGGGACAACGTGGTATTTTACAAAGTGAATATTTAATATTTAATGAAAAGTTCAAAGAGATTGTCTTGAAGACAATCTAGTTGCTATTATTTTGTATAGTTAACTCAACTCAAAAGTTACATGAAGTAATTCAAGTAAAGAAGAAGACATTTTTTAATATTGGTCCTTAAGAAGTTTGTAGTTGATAAAATACCTTTTGTATAAATATTAAATATTAAGTTTTCCATTCTTGAGTATGACTCATAATTACAAATAAGTTGTCAATTCGTTCGAGTGAAATCCCACACAGTATAATTAATTAAAGAATAATATTATAGTTTAAATCATAAAATTTAAATATAAATTATATTATGTAAATCATAATCTTATATCATAATAAAAAAAAGTATTACATTCTCTTAGTAATTAGAGATATAAATAAAATTGATTGAACTGCATGATCAAATGTCATGTATTCGTAAACATGATAAACACACTAATTCATTGAAGTTAACCGTATGGTAGCAATTGTGTTAATATTCAAGTTGACATTTTGGTCATATGTTTTTAAACAACATTTGTCTTAAACATATAGACATTTGTCTTTTTCAATTCACCCATTTGGACCTTACATTATAGGCACTTCCAATTGAACAAGTTCTAATAGCATATTAGATTTTTAGTGAAAATGTCTCTTTTTACAAATTCTTTTAAAATCATATCCATTTTAATTTGAGACTAATTAGTTTTCCTTCAATATAATGTTTTGAAGGTCTTCTAGAATTTTGAGATCCAAAACTTCTGATTTAGTGGCTCTTGACTTTTTGACGTCGCCAAATTCACATATACATACAAGATTTAGTTTTGTGTCATAGTCGTACATCATGCATGGCAGAATCACAATGGCTCCATACAAGAACTTCACCATCATTTATTTGATTTCTAGGTTTATGTGCGAGAAAAATATTTGGCTGTTAAAAATGAAAAATTCTATATATATACTTAAGACTTAACAACAAATCACTGGTACAAATTCTATATTTAAGATTTCGTCTATAAAAATAAATCCAAAGAATCTAATTCCTTTGCCACAACCACTTAAGGATTTTGAACTTCATTTTCATACATCTTTAATGTCCACGTCTTAAAAAAATTCCCCTGCTTTGTGCACCCCTAGATTCTCATTCTCTTGGTTAATAAAGTGATTAACTTTGCTTTAAGATTTGACAACTTGTTCCAGCTTTCCATTTTTTAAGGTGGTATTATTGTGCGGTTCTATTTCAAAAAGATAAAAAAAAAAGTATTAAATATTAAGAGGTATAAAGTTGATTTTGTGATTGAGACGAAAAAAATAGAAAATTAAGTGATAAAATGTTGAGCATTCGATCTTCACCGTTACCAACATACTTATAATATTAACGATATTAATTACTAAAAAAATATTAGATGCCATGTATATGAAAGAGGGAGAAGCACCATTTCTTCTACCCAAAATATGTTTGTCAATGATGATGGAATAGAAGGTTCAATTCTCCACCAAGGAAAAAAAAATGGACAAATATACATCTTAAATGAAAAACTCATGGTCTATATTATCATGACAGTAGATTATGAATCAGTCTATAAGTTTTGTGTACTAGCCATTAAAATGGTTCTGGAATAATTTCTTTCTTTCGAAGAGGATCAGTCAAAAGAAAGCAAAAGGATGACTATAGTGTGACTTGGTCACTTAAAGTTTTTGATGTGACTATACAGAATTTGATCTTGCTTTGGTGCCACTTCTAGAATATCTATTATAATAATTAAAACAGAACTCTCCAAAATTCTTTATCTATCCCACATTTTCTAATATTTATTAAGTCATTATAATTCTGATGTGACACATTTTAAATTTATTTTTTATTTTATTATGTTTTCTTTCTTTAATATATAATGAAAACTTTTTCATTTGTCCAAATACAATTATTTCATACATTATATAATGTCATCTTTAACTTATCACTTAATATGACTCATCAAATTCCACTACATACACACATCAAGATCTATGTCAGATTATGTGTGACACACTCTTAGTACACATGTACTTCTATAATATTATATTTCTATTGTTAATTATTGTTCAATATCAATATTATTGCATATAAAATGAGTTTTTTTTCCCTATATTTAATGTATCTCTTATAACATTTTTTCTTTTTATAATTAAAAAAATACAAAGCATAATTGATTAAAAAAAAGAATAATTTAATAACTTTTAACTATTTCATTATTGACTCAAAATTTTCTATGTTTTAAACATTCACAAATAATTATTTGAACCACTCTTGAAGTTTCTTGACCGTGTCAAATAATTATTGAAACAATTCGAAGACACACACAAATGAATTGTTTCAATATTTTGGATTAACAAATTACCACCCACGAATGAATATTATAATATATCACAAAACACACAATATTATTTAGTACATGCCTAAATCGACAGTGAGATTAACAGAATTTTGATGAATATATAAACTTAAAAATGTAAAAAAGTACATAAATTTATAAATTTAATGTTTCAAAACTAATATAAATTGTATAAAATGAAGAGATATTATAGCTAAATGTATAACTTTAACAATAAAAAAATACATAACTATTTACCAAATATATTATTAGAAGAACATTTTAATGAAATAAAAAAACTTGAATAAATCAATTCCACATTTAAATATATTTTACATGAATTGTATTAGTCAACAATGTTTTACTTTTTCTTTTGTACTAAAGCAAACCTAACTTATATATAATTATTCAAAATCTATGTCTTAAACATTCTCAAACTTTTCTTGCCTATAATTTTTTTCAACGACTCTTGAAGTTTCTTGACTGTGTCAAATAATTTTTTGAAAAATTCTAAGGCACACACAAATGATTTGTTTTAATATTATAAATTTATCACTCACGAATGAATATTATAATATATCACAAAACACGCATGCTTAGATCGATAGTGAGATTGACATAATTAGGATGAACATATAAAATTGATCAAAACGTGAAAAATATACATAAATTTATAAATTTAATGTTTCAAAACTGATATAAATTATATACAATGAAGATATAACTTTAACAATAAAAAAAAATACATAACTATTTAATAAATATATATATAACTTTAACAATAAAAAAAAGTAAAACATTATTGACTAATACAATTCATGCAAAATATATTTAAAGCTTTTGAATTCAAAAGCTTTAAGTATATTTTGCATGAATTGTATTAGTCAACAATATTTTACTTTTTTTTTACTAAAGTAAATCAAACTTATAAATAATTATTCAAAAATATGTTTACAAGTATATAAACACTTAAACATATTCTACAATAAAATAAAATTAATAACATTACTTTTAAATTACATATTATTATTACTATTATTATTATTATTTTATATTTAGTAATATATTAAATTCTATCGCACAAATCGAGCTATTATCTAGTTATATTAATTTTTATATAAATGAAGAGGAAGCTCTAATTTATATTACACAGCAGTTAAGTAGAATTGCATATTTGCATTGCATTGGTGAAAATGAAGAGTTGTGATGAATGGAAACCTTTTATGATAATGATAGCAATTGATTTTTCTTTTGCTGCTGTGAATATTCTTCTCAAGAAAGTCCTTGATGAAGGAATGAACCCTTTGGTTTTTATCACATACCGTCTCTCAATTGCTACCATTTTTGTAGCTCCAATTGGTTACTTTAGGGAAAGGTAGGTGGTATCTTCAATCCCTCATTCAATAGTATTCTTCTTCTTCCTTTTTCTTTTGTTATTTTTTTGTACTAGTGTCTTTGATATTGTAATCAGCATGCAGATGCTATATCTAAGTTCATATACTTGAAGGAAATCTTTGGTTTTTTGATTATGATCATATTTTTTCATTACAGAAATAGCAGACCAAGGCTCACATTTAGAATTTTATGCTACCTTTTCTTCAGTGCCATTGTTGGGTTAGTCATAAAAACACATTTAATGTTACCTCTTTCTCACTAGTACTTTTTCTTTTTACTTCTCAATTATTACTTCTGATCTTATTTAACAGAATTTGTTTTGTTTTGTTTTGTGGTTATAATGGTTGGTTGTAGTGATGCACTTATTAAATACTACTTTTTCTTTATAGAGCATCAGTGACTCAATACCTTTTCCTTCTGGGAATCGAAAATACTTCTGCTACATTTGCTTGTGCTTTTGTCAACATGGTGCCTGTCATCACTTTCCTATTGGCATTGCCATTTGGGTATGACTCATCAAAGCTATGCTATTCATATTTTATTTTTTTTACAGAGTACCAACACTTCACTTCATATTAAAAATATTTTTAGTAATAACACATGTAAATGTCCAATATCAATATGAATCTGACATAAATTGGTACATTTAATTATTTTTATTTTTTAAATTATTATTGATGTTTATGTATCAATATTTACGTTTCTTGTGTGCTAAGCTACCATGAGTTGATATAGCCTCTTGTTTCTTCCACAGATTAGAGACTCTGGACATCAAATGCAATAGTGGTAGAGCCAAAATTCTTGGTACATTGGTGTGTATAGTTGGAGCATTGTTGTTGACACTTTACAAAGGAAAGGGTCTGTTTAATTTTTCTCAGCATCATCAGTCTTCATCAGTGAAGCTAGTATCTACTAGGACACCAGTGAAATGGAGTATTGGTGTGATAGCTTTGATTTTGGGAACTCTGTTTTGGTCTTTTTGGTTCATTTTACAATCTAAAATAAGCAAAAGATACCCATGTCAATATTCTAGCACAGCAATCATGAGTTTTTTTGGAGCCATTCAATCAGCTGTCATTTGCTTGTTCATTGACCATAGCTTGTCAATTTGGGTTCTCAGAGGAAAGATAGAAATAATTGCTATTCTGTTTGCTGTAAGTTCACTTTTTCATTTTTCATGTCATTTGAGAGATCTAACTAATGTTTGATTAGTTTTGTGAAAATATTTTTTATTTTAAAAAATTTATCAAATTTATTTACTAACTAGTAAATAAGAGACTCTTATAAAATGAATTATTGAGAGACAATAAGATCTGAAAGCAATGATTGATTAAATATTATAAAATTACAAGAGACTTTAAATTAGGTATAAGAGTCACTTCGTTTATATATTAAACATTTAATTCATTTCCAGTTGTTATACAACTAACCATTCACGTCTAAATTCAATAACCTCTTTCTCAATTATAAGTCTTACACGCATCCGTTACAATCAACGGAAAACATCTTCTGACTTCATCGTCAGAAACACTTTCGATACATGAATTCAATATAGCACGAGTCACTCACGCTCCTCCACTTGTAGTAAAAATAAATATAGATAAATTTAAATAAAATAATAATATATTGTGAAAACTATAAAACTAGAGAAAAAAACAATGAAATTTTTCTAATACTAGAGATTAATACTATAAAAATTATTACAACACTATCAATCTCTCACGAAGAGTACTTATACATCCACATTCTCCAAAACAAATACTAATAATTTTAGAGAGAATTTAAATATATTCCTTTAAAAATAATTATCAAATGCTCATTAGTATTATTTTAATGAATAATGATTTTCTTCTAATAGTTAATAACTTTGAATGGAATCTTTGCTTTTTATACCCAAAAAAAAAACTTTGAATGGAGTTTATTTTATGAATTACAGTATATGATAACAAAGTGAAAAATTGTGTTTACAGGGAATAATTGGATCAGGTTTATGTTTTGTGGGGATGTCATGGTGTGTAAAGAAGAGGGGTCCAGTCTTTACAGCAGCATTCAGCCCTTTTGTTCAGATTATGGCAGCTATGATTGATATTCCTGTCTTGCATGAGCAGCTCTATCTTGGAAAGTAAGTTACGTTTATGAGAAACAGATAGTTATTAAAGAATGATTACCATAATTCTTTATACATATTTTCTCAAAAGTAACCGATTTACAATCTAAGTGTATTTTTTTTAATAAAAAACTGGTATAGAAAATTATCATCTAATAGAGTGACAATAATAATATTTTACAACTACTTTTTAGGATATTTAAAATTTGTCCATTAAAATTATAAGAAGAGATTATCCTATCGAATTGACATATCATTAACACAATGAAACTGTCTTGATTTATTAAAAATATTTGTTGTAAAAAGTTTGTTGAAAATAGTATTGCAAGCATTTTGGAAAAACTTAAGAGTAATAGTAACATAGGAATGATTTTTTTTTTTTGGTATAAAATGAAAGATTTAAAGAATGTTAATTAGATCGATGTATGACTATTATGACAAATATGTGAATGTACTAATGTAATTTCTCAATGTTCAGTGTGATGGGATCCATCTTGGTGATGATTGGACTATACATTCTTCTTTGGGGGAAGAGCAATATGAAGAATCGTTTGATTACGTTAGTTGAGGAAGCTGAAGAAACCAAGGAACAAGAAACACAACCCCAAATACAACACTTAACTGTGTCTTGTGATTCACAGTCTCACTAACACCAATTCACACTTTTGTATTCATTTATGCTTACTAGTAGCCAAACAATTTTAACATCGTTACAATTTGTATTTAGTTCAACGATACACTAGAAAAATGTGTAAAATAACATATTATGATTTGATCAACCTGGCTTCTGATAAACAAAAGCAAGTATACTTTTGTTTATTTTAACAAATCAAAATATTGTCAAGATAACAACCACAAAAGCTAGTATATGTCAAATGAAACGCGAAGAAAAAGAAAATTAAATAATTGTGAAGCTATAAAGAAAGATATTTGGCGTATATGAAATAATGACAAAAAAATAATATTAAATTTAGTTATTATGCATTGATAACGTAATTCTTTTTTACAATTATCAATACATTAAAATCATTCATAATTATAATTTTTGGTATAATTACGATAAAGTGAAAGATTATTTAATGAATCGTTGAAATTTAGTGTATTTAAACTAAATCCAAAAGTATTTGCTACTTATGGCCAAGAGTGAACCAATATTGAATGATTTATTATGACTTTACCTTTGGATTAAATTGGTTCATTGTAATTTTCTTACTAATTTTTTTATTAAATTTATAATGATGGCTCACCGTCAATCACACTTTATATGGATAAAGATAAAGAAGATTAACGAATAACAATCCTCTCACATCTCATTTTTATAAGAGTGGTTAGGAAAGAAGGGAAAAGAAAAGAAAAAAAGAGAAAAGGAACAAAATAAAAGTGGAAATGTTGGTAATAATATATGGTAGTAAAAGCTATTCGTGTTGGAGAAAGGAGAAAGATATGCAAAACAAAGCATGATATGATAAGAAATTAGGGGCGTGATAGAAGTTATGGGTTTATTATTTACGTTTCAATTAGCTTTTGATTTGAATTTTTGCAGGATCATAATTGAATAACTCTAAGATTGTTATAATTATTAATGCTCTTTTTTAAAACAACTTTTTTTATTGAAGTTTTATCGTTGTTGATTATAGCTGTGTTTTTTTTTTGGTTTTTTTTTTCTTCTATAGCAGTTTTTGTTTTTCTACTAATGCTCTTTTTTTGTTTTTTTATTTAAGTTTTAAGTTTTTGTTTTTTCTTTTTAAATTTTCGAAGATACTATTTAAAATGAGGGATGATCACCTTGTATTCACTTTTTTTTATAAAAGTTGATTTCATTGATTAATAAAATTTATTTTCGACAAAAAAATGATTACATAAAAAATTTAACACACAATAAAAAAATAATAAATGAAAAAAGAGAATAATAATTTTATTAAATTATACTTAGAATATTTTAGAATTATTAATTTTCTCAAAACAAATATTATTTTTTCCAAAAAACACAACCAATATTTAGTTAGTAAAAAAAATCTTGTTGGACTGTTGTGTTGTTTCCTTGGATACAAGAATATCCGAAAGCTCAACATGAACAAAAAAAAAGGGTAAAACCGTAAAATAAAGTATCAAATTACTGACCCCAAACCCTTAGGTGAAAACGGCGTGGTTTTTAGAAGTTTCGGAAAGCGAAGAACGCGAGTCATGAAAATTGGTGAATTGACTACTACAACACCTGGCTCCTGACACCGTCGTCAGCGGCGGTTGAAACCTCGGGAGACCACGATCTCCCGACGGCGGTTACTCTCATCGTAACATCATCAATCAGGTTATCTTCATTATCTCATTTCTAATAAATTCTGATCATCAATCAATTTAATTTAATAGATTCTGATAGATCAAATCATATTAGATTTTTTGTTGTTAGATTAGTAAATGTATATTGAAAGTAGAAGAAAAAGAAGAAGAAGAAGAAGATTTGTATTGTAGAATGAGTCAGCCAACAGTGATACTTGCCACTGCCAGTTATGATCACACTATTCGATTTTGGGAGGCCAAGAGTGGTCGCTGCTACCGTACCATACAATATCCTGATTCGGTTTGGTTCCCTTCTTCTCTTTCCTTTTTCATTTTTTCAACTTTGCATTTCTTAGAGATACTTTTAGGTTTTATATCATTTTTTAGTCCTTGAAACCTGTGTATAGGAACGACACTTTAGATTGAAGGCGTGTTTGTCTGGTACTTAACATGTATTAGTGTAGAGCATCAACAATGCGCCGGCATATAGGATTCAGATTGCATGCAGTAGTCCTGCAGTTGGGGCTATTTTGGCCGTCTGATCAAGATTGAATGGTCCATATTTAAAGTAGATTTATTAAATTTAAAAATACGATCTTTAAATCTGGTCCCTCTGATCCAGAAAAGCCCTTATCGCAGCTTTTGACGGCATTCAATTAAGATCCCGACATATGTAGTTACATTCAATTCATTCTATTTTTTTTTTCAAATTATTGTTGGTGTCTTGTCTAGTGTTACTGTCTATGTTGATTCTTTAGTCTGAAATCAAATATCTTACGGTACCTTGTATTTTTTAAATAGAAATTAATCAGAAACATGCGTTGTGTGAAATTTGAGTATAAAAGATTGCTTGCATAAACTTTCTGCTATCCTGTTTTTAAGTTTCAATAGGATTTGTAGCTGATTTGTTCTGCTGTTGAATATGTTATACTTAAATGTTTCTTTTGAAGCTGTGGTTGTCTGCTACTAATTTGTAGCTTAGTTGTTTCAGTGTTTCTACATATGCCTTTTGTTAGATGGCGATTGACACTAATTTATCATGGAGAATGGCTTCTATTGATTTTAGGTTCCATATTGTGGTACTGATTTTTCCATATCTAATTTGTATAGCAAGTAAACCGGCTGGAGATAACTCCTGATAAACGCTTCCTAGCTGCAGCCGGTAATCCTCACATACGGTTGTTTGATGTTAACTCAAATAGCCCTCAGCCGGTATGTCTTTTCAACTGTTACACTTGCAT
Organism: Cicer bijugum; assembly: GCA_037974875.1. Taxonomy (NCBI): domain Eukaryota; kingdom Viridiplantae; phylum Streptophyta; class Magnoliopsida; order Fabales; family Fabaceae; genus Cicer; species Cicer bijugum. Next base: position 3,242,469 of record JBBPBT010000629.1, on the reverse strand, counting down.
ACAAAAATTGTTCCTTTTCTGGTTCCAAATAATTTATGATCCTAAATATGTGGCAGGTAATGAGCTATGATTCACATACCAATAATGTAATGGCAGTTGGATTCCAGTGTGATGGGAACTGGATGTATTCTGGTTCGGAGGATGGCACGGTTAAGATCTGGGATTTGAGGTGAAGTAGTTATATGTTGCATAACAATTTTATATTATGACTCAAGACCTCAAATTTTTGTTCAATAGACTTTGCTTATTTGATGATAAAAATGCAGGGCACCTGGTTGTCAAAGGGAATATGAAAGTCGCGCAGCAGTTAACACTGTTGTGTTACACCCAAATCAGGTTATGTTTCATTATTTTTTGGGAGCTATACAATTTATTTACCCGACTTATGTTCACATTAATTAAAATGATATTAAAAATTCAGAAGAGATTTCAAGGGCTGAATGGGTCTTACAGCATTCTGACTTTTAACTTTCCATTATTATTTTATATATTTTAATTACTTGTCACTTTTATGAGATTCATTAAACTATTGGTTTATTCATTGGTGTTTAGATCTGGATTCTGTCATAGCTCACTATAAGAACATGTTCCTTTTCTTTATGTTTCTGTTGAAGCATGTGTCCTTCATACCTTTCTGCATTCACTATGGTTCTTTAGTCTTTGAAATATACAAGTACAGAGATTTCTGTTCATATAGGCTCTTGCTTTGAGATTCTCACTGATTTTGTATGCAATCCAACAGACTGAACTAATATCTGGTGATCAAAATGGCAATATTCGTGTATGGGATTTGACAGCAAATTCATGCAGTTGTGAATTGGTATGAGTTATGAACTCTTTTTATTGTTATTGATATCAGTTTATAATCGATATATCAGTGTTCTCTATACAACGAATAAATAAATCGAAAATAATATTTAGAAAAAGTGAAACATTTGAATTATAGGGCATTAAGCCTTGTAGTTATAAGTTGTAACACCCTAGTTACACATCTTGCAAACACTTGCTTCTTTCTCTTTTACTTCCCACATGCACTCTAAATCCTATATACACTCAATAGCCATGCTTCTCCAACATGTAGATGATTTTTCTTATCTATGTCCTTTGGACAACAGTTCCCAATTCCCTAAGGCTAAGGCCGACCAGCATTCACCTCCTCTTTCGCCTCCATTCGTTGACAGAAAATATGGATGGAACATTAATTTCAATTTGTGGAAGAAATGTAGGTGCCAGAGGTGGATACGGCTGTACGCTCTCTGACAGTAATGTGGGATGGCAGCTTGGTAGTAGCAGCAAATAACAACGGGACGTGTTATGTGTGGCGCCTGTTGCGAGGGACTCAGGTTGTGCCTTGATAAAAATATCACAATATGTCATCTTCATGTCAATTTTTACTTATTTGTACCAATGAAATATTTGTGTGCAGACAATGACAAACTTCGAGCCACTTCATAAGCTGCAAGCACACGATGGCTACATCCTCAAATGCCTTCTATCACCTGAATTTTGTGAACCCCACAGGTCATAGGGAATGTGCTTGTCATTTGTCTTTTTATTTTATTCCTATTCTTATTAAATTTGGAAGCGGAAAAGGTTGTGGTCAAGTGAACTGGTCAATGGTTAAGCTTTTGGGTAATCAGATGATCAGTTGTGTTAATTAAACCCAAAATGGAAGTTTTTTTTTTAAATAAGGGTCAAAGACTAAGAGTCTGTTTGACACAACTGAAATCTCAGAAGTCAGAATTGAAAAATACATGATAAAAATTAAGAATTTAATTTATACTGTTTAAAAATATATGATTTAAGTGTTGAAATTTTATTGAAACTAAAGTGAACGGGAGTTATTTACATTGGATTTGGGCTGAATGCATGAAGTGAATTATCATGTGATGCTATGTTTCCAAAACATGTTTACTTGGTTCAATTTTCAGCATGCATCAAGCAAATGCGATCAAACCTACTAAACATAGTTCCGTGTTTAATCTTATTATTTCAGCACTTTACTGAATTTGTAAACAACATTTTTCTTAGGAACTGAAGAGATTCCTAACATGAATGTAAAAAACTACAAAATGTGGAGGTGTTTCCATGACAATTCCTTTTGTTAAAAAATACAAAATTTAGATGGCATACCTTTCACAGAAACTAGTTTTGATTAGAGTTGATTATAGATTTATAGCGAGTAGCAATGATCAAGGTACCTGGGTATCTTGGTTCATTGCAAGCAACACAAAAACATCCGAACCACTTTAGTCATTCTAGGCCTGGCACTGTCACTATCTCTATCTTTAAATTGCTAATATATCTCTAGCTTAAGTTGTTAAAATTTCTTGGTATAATCATTTCTAGGTACTTGGCAACTGCATCTTCTGATCATACTGTCAAGATATGGAATGTTGATGGTTTTACACTAGAGAAGACTTTGATAGGTAATTCATAAAATTATGAGATAATTTATTTTTGACTGTACCACTTTCCGCAAAAGTTCATTCTCCTTAAACGATGTTGGCTGTACATCCCAGGACATCAACGTTGGGTGTGGGACTGTGTCTTCTCAGTGGATGGTGCCTACCTTATTACAGGTACTAACTTGGTAATATTTTTGGTATTTATCTTCTTATAAGCATCCACAAACTGGAAATATAAATGTGTTTCATTTTTAACACAGCTATACAAATTGCTTTAAATTTTAGGTCATAGTTATGGTTTTCTAACTTCTGCAATGATTTGATAATACCTACTAGTATAAAAATTGTGTATGAAGAAAAGACGTTTAGTGAAAATTGTAGAAGTTGAAACATTGGTGTGGTGATTCGGAGTGACCTGCTCAAACCGCATCTGTTTTAACTATTGATTTTGAAGATGTATAATGGGTGATTAGGCGGTAACTGAAAGTAAATTGCTTTTTGCCTGATTTTATCCTCTTGCTAGTTTTTTATTCATCCCTTGCAAAATAATCCTTTCACTATCAAATGTGAATTTGGGTGGTATATGATCATTGTTATTAGTAATCAATTATTGCTTCATCCAAATTTTTACGCACATAAACCTTGTCATTGCAGCTTCCTCTGATTCAACTGCTAGGCTTTGGTCTATGTCAACTGGTGAAGATATTAAGGTTTACCAAGGGCATCATAAAGCTACAATTTGTTGTGCCTTGCATGATGGGGCTGAACCTGCAACTTCTTGACATTGTGACGAGATATTTTTCTACGTCCGATACATCTTGTTATGTAAATATATTATTTAATGTCTCGTTGTTCTATGAAGTTTACTCTAGTTTTTTGAGGGTGTGCTCATGTACTTGATAACCCATAGGGGATGAAAGACGATAACTTTATAATATTTCTAATGTTATTTGTCGATAATTTCTCAACTAGAGTATCGTTTCTAATAATGGATCGAAACCCAAGAATCAATATAGTAATTGCAAGCGAGTTCCTTTCTTGGAAGCATAACTCGACTCGACAGGAGGTATATATATATAATCTTTCTTAGCATGGAAATGGTAATTTTCCTCATGATGATTGATTAATAACTCAAGTAGAGAACAAGCACGAAAGCCCAAAAATAAAATAAACAAAAATAAATATTGGGAACATAGTCATTTCAAGCATACATTACGTAGTAGTTCAACAATGGACACAAAGAAGTTCTAGTCCCAAAATGGTGTAGATTGCATTTATTATTTGACACCCCATCATATTTAGTTTTCATCATAACCTCTACATATGGAGCTTTAATAATCAGAATGATGTTCACTTTTAGAACCTTCTTTCCCTTTCTTCTTTTCCTTCTTCCCATGTTTCTCAGCTTTATGGGGACCTTGAGGAGGCTCAGTGAAATCTGAAATGTCCATGTGCACACCAGGATCATTGGCATGGTAACTACCACCAAGCATGATGGAGTTATTGACGGCCTGAAAGTTGCTGTTAACGTAAGTGCTCAATGCTTCAGACTCACCATCAGAAGAATATTTACCTGATTTTTCATCCAATTCGCTTCGCAGGGTAGCTCCATCGTTGGTTCCTGCGAGGGTGATGATCCTAGTGCCATGTTCATCGTCATTGTCCAAATGGTGGGTGGAGCCCGGTTTATGAAAATCGGTGACACGATGAGTGATGGCAGATAACATCTCCCTGATTTCTCTATCCAGGTTCTTATGCTTATGACCTTCAGAAGGGGGAGATGGACTTGACTTCACTGATTCTGAATGCATATTTGTGAGGTAGTTGAATGAATTTTTCTCCTTAATAATGTAAAATATGTGTAGGTTATAGTTCTGAATATGAATGTGAGTCTATTTATATTACAAGAGCTGAAGTATACTTGTGGTTAAATAGCTTATGGGAATAAAGTGGATGGAATGACTTGGAAGACAATAAGAGGATCTTCAATATATTTATTTCATATCAGCAAAAAAAAAGCTAAAGGAAGGAATTGAGGATTGCTTCATAATGGGTTAACATCTTATGCTTGTGTAACTCTTATGTTTCTTATAGACAATCATTTCCAAGGATAAAAAATCACTACCTTTGTAGAGGAAACTCTTTTATCATAAACACTGAAAGTAGGGGTGACTAATCAGACTAATTTATATCCTGTTTCGCCCTATTCGGCCATTAACTCATCCAAAGTAGGGTAGGTTAATCCACCAATGACAAAAATACAGTAAAAACATGTAAATGTATTGGCTTTTATTTTTTAGAGGGGCTGGCGGCATGTCAAATTGTAACTCTTTTTAGATATTAGACTCTCATGAGTTTGTGCCTATACAAAATTAAAACTTCAAGTAATTAGGACTGCGATTAACATTTAAATGTCAGTAAAAATAAATAATGTTATATGCAACATAATGCACTTAATAAATATCAAAATAGCCCATTCAATTCAACATAATGCAGAGTACAAAAAAGCTAATTCTTAAAATAGTTCACTTAAATTCAATGTTATTGATTTTTGCACAAGAGAAATGATTGGAAAACTTAAAGAAAACAAAGAAAAACACACAAATTTAAAATCTTTTTAAATTGAGAAGAAAGAAGGTGAATGTGAGAGAAAAATGTTGCAAAAAGACAATAGTTTATCTTTGTTTCTTATGTGCCTTTTTATTTTTCCTTTTTAAAGGTTATTTGTGTTTTGTAATTTTTATTTATTTCTTTCCTTCCTCTTTTTATACAACCAAACAAGATAATATATATATATATATATATAT
>JBBPBT010000629.1:3205677-3228306 GCA_037974875.1 Cicer bijugum | reverse complement strand
TATTAATTCAGTCTCTTAGTATTTATATTACAACCTCATTTTAACAATATAAACAAATAAGTTACATTAATAAATATTCCTTCAACCTTTAATAATTATCTTTTATCTCAACTCTTTAATTTTATGTTACCAATTCATTTGATTCTATTACATCAAATAACAATATAACATTATTACATATAAATGTTAAAAAAAAAATTTAAACACAAATAATTATTGTTAACTGCAGCATATCAACAATGATACATACAAATAAAAATTTAAAAGAAAATAAAGTTTATAAAAAAAACAATCTTCTTTTGGATTTTTCATATATTAAAAATATTAATATTCTTATTTTATACTTAATTATTATATATTTATTTTATTTATACAAAATAATATATTGAGAATAGAATAATTAAAAATATAAATTATAAAAGATATGATATAAAAAATATACGTATCTATGGCCGCGCGTAAATCTAGTAAGAAACTATTTCCCATATAAAAAGAAACAGAAGCAACTATTTCCAACGATGAACCCAGAAATTACAACTTTGCGAGGAAGCTGCAAAGTCTACTTTTGACCTTGGAAGTTATTTTCTTTACGATTATCAAATCAAAGCAACTTAGTTTCAGATTATCAAATCAAAGCAGAAAGATGAATGATAATGAGATTAAGCAAGTAGCTTCTTCATTAATCACGTCTCGTTTGTCACCACTCGCTAAACCCTTCACTCTCAATCGTTCTTCCTCTTTACTATCATCAAAACCCTCTCTCAATTCTGATCATAATCATAATCTTAATGACCCTTTTAGTTCTTTACTTGATTCTTTTCGAAAAACTAACCTCACTTCAAAGGCTCACTCTGTCTCTTTGAATGACACTGTCAAAATTACAACTTTGCCACTTGAAGCTGCTTCTCAGACCCATGAAATTTCCCTTTTTGAAGATAACCCTTTTCCGGAATTGGCTAAAAATTGTGACTTTCATGATGGGCTTAATGGCTCACACTTTGATTTTGCCAATTCAGTTGGTGATGTCAGCATGTTCCAGAAAGGTTGTTTTTTTATGGCTTGCTTAATTATTATTTTTTTCAGTAATTTTAATTTGATATACTTATCTTGTTGATTTTCATGTCCTTACTTAGGCCTTATTGAGTCCTCAATTGGATGTTTGAATCTAAACTTAGGGCTGAAATTTATATCTTTGGTATTACTTACTATTTATTATTTGTCTTCCTTAATCCCTCCCCCAACAATGAAAGAAAAAACATTCACATTGCTTTCTTTTATTAACTTATAATTCATTGTTCAAAAATTTGTTCTTACTTGTTAATTTGAAGTCACAAACTGGTATTTCTCAATTAGAAAAAGCAGATAACTTTATATTGGACCTCTACTTCATGAAATGCTGATACATATAAACATAACCAGGACATCACTACATATTTTTGTTTTATATGTTAGTTTCATTATTACATTGGAATCTCAATAATGTGATGGTTCAGCCATGAAGTGTAGAAACCTTTCAGCAATAAAATCCATGGTTAAAGAATTCAGGAATGCTTTACAGATATTATTTAGGCTTAGTTGTCTTCAGAAAACAAAATAACCTCTATTCACTTATTTGCAAATCTGAATTTTGGAGGTGGTCCAGATAAGTTAATGTAGTTTTCTCCCCAAGCATCTGTGCTTCACTGCATCTTAAAGTAGGTTACTTGAAAGATAAGAAAGTTAATAATTTATTTTACTCTATGTTGTCACAGACATCAATATGAAAATAAAATAACTCTTTTATTGATTCCTACTCTTGAAACTATTTTGAAGATTAATTATATTCATGTGTGTTATTATTATCAAATGATGTGTACAGTTACGCCTGCTGTTGATGGGTTGAATCCCTGTCTAACAGTATCTGACGGCATTTTCGAAAAGAGCACTGGTAAAGTTGTGGGAAAAGACATTCTATCGAATTCTGAAGGCTCAAGATGTAAGATTGCCCCGCTGAAGATATCGACCGATATGTCTTCTGCTAGAAGCAATACAGAAAATCAGTTCTCCAATAATTTGGGTGATTGTGACACTGATGTGGATTCTCCTGGAAGGGAACCATGACATTTAGTTTAGTTCCATCAGAAATTCCACAATCTGTAAAAATTCATCATGTTGAGAAAGCAACACAAAAACACAACACTTTGAATCCTCGGGCTCCACAGTTCTTTCCTGGTATTGGACATGTTCAGGATGATTTCATGTCTTCAAACTCTAGTTTGCCGGTAAGTACTAATTTGTTGTCAGGAGAGGACATACTCACGGAAACTGTCATGGCAGAGTCCATAGTAGAGTTCAAAAAGGAAGAGCTTCCATATTCTACTTTCATAAACGGAATAGAAACAACATCTAATATGGTTAACGATCCAAGAAGTAGCTCTGTGGATCCTCTGTTAAATTCACATTGTACGATGACTCAGTCTTCTTCTAAAGACAAATTCACAACTTCAAAAGGAAAACTTGTAACTATAGGTGATGTTGATGAATTTGTAAAGGGAACTGAAAATCCCAGGGCTAGAAATAGGTCAATGAGTGAGGTTTTCCCTGCCAAAGTTCATTCTCCAACATCATCATCTCAACTCAATGTTTTTACTGATCTTCTAAAAACATTTGAAGGTTTCTCCAAGTCTTTAATCGAATCTCCAAAACCGGATGTTAAGATAGTGCTTGGCGCAATGCATGTTCTTTCAGAATTGCTTGCACAAACTTCTGTGGACGGAGTAGATTCTTATAACGAACATGATCTTAGTATGATTACAATCCCACAAATAATCAATAATCTGAATGATTTTAAAACAAAAATATGCCGCGAAAGGATTTCAACTCTTGACTCAGCTCGTGCAAATAGTCCTTTTTGTTCAGATAGGTCATTAGAACTTACAAAGGTATGCATGAATCTGTACTTTCTTAGTGGTGCCCTTTTATTTTCATTCTCTGCTCAATGTTTATTGTACTTGAAACTAAGATGCACACTTTTCAACATTCAAGGGACTTGAAATGGAAAGTGTAGAGACCCTTACCGGTCCACACCAGCTCTATCTGCAAAATGATAGTATTGGAAAAAATACAGTTTCTAATGTGATTCGTCAGAGTGGACCGAGTTCTTTTGCATCTAGCAATGACAGAGGCACCAATAAAGGCAATGAAATTGGTCAGGTACCTCCATATGGCTGTGATGTTAACTAGAATCAAATCTGGCTTTTTTTTCTTTCTAAAATCTGAAATAAATGTCTGAATTCTTGTAGCTTCAGGTCATTCGGAGAAGTCTAGGGAAAAATCTGGATCTTGACAAACAAATGAACCCAGAAGCATTGTTGTTTTGGAATTTATGGCTTGATTCAGAAGCAGAACGTTGCTATAGGAAATTTAAAACTTATCATTGGCTTATGGAAGCTGGTGTCGATGTAAATTGCAAAAATGTTGCGGTATGTTCCTCTGCCTAAAAATCTTTTACATATGTGCATATACATAATGCATGTATTCATTGATTTTGTTGTTGTTGGTAATCATGTATTCATTGAATTTGAAGGAAATTGGCATTGCTGCTCTTAACAGCTGCTGTTGTAATATGCATACTAACATGTATGATGCATCAATTGTTTATTTTGATTTTCAGGAGTTGTGGAGGTGACACGTGACATTGCTTAGAAGTTTGTAGATTTGGCAAGAGACATAACTAAAGCTGTATACACTGGAGATATCATACATATTCGTTATCAACTAACTATTGGGTGAATTTATACTTGTATAAATGTAACTGATTCATGTGAATCCCATGAATCTGAACTGCTATCAAGAGGAAAACAGCATTGTACAAGGTCCCACTTAATTTATTTTCTTCTTTGATTTGTCTTAAATACAAGGTTTTTGAAACCAGGATTTCAAATTGGTGAGTCATGGTTCAATTGGTTTAATCATAGAAGAATTAGATGACAAATGAATAAATAAAAAAGTATTAAAAGTAAAATAAAAAATAAAAATACAACGGTTAAACCAACTACGATTCAATAAGGTTCAATTAGACTATGATATAATCAGGATCAAACCAACTGATGAACTGGTTGGTTTCTGGTTCAATTGGTTGAAACAGACCAGTTTGTTTTTTAAAATATTGTTTAAATTTGGCAGAAAGCAAAACAATTAGGTTTATTTACTTCTTTTATTTGGCATTTGTTTTTATCAACATTCTTGTTAAATTGCCTATTTATTTTGTTTGATCTCCTGAAGTATGAGAAAAAGGAGATTAATTCCATTATCGATTCCACGGACCAAGCTTGAATATATATAATATTCTTTGGAACTAATGCAGTATCAAATACGCTAAATTACTGTGGTTTTTTTATAAATAAATAAATAAATAAATAAAATAGGTTGAGAACATAAAATTGACGTTAGAACAACTTGGAATAGGAAGTTGTCATTTGCAATATAGTAAACCAAGTGATATCAATAATAAAGAAATGTTAACATTTTAGCTAAATTTGGTAAGGAGAATGAGATACACGAAACCTTGTCAGTAAACGGTCAAATATCATAATTCATCATTTGTTGAGGCCTACTCTTCCATTCAAACTCTACTTTTTCATATTTGTTACGTTAATTTTTATTTATTGATACACTCCCCTTATGCTAATATATTTATAACTTGATTACTTCCATACACCAATGAGATGGTTTGCACCTCTTCTGACTTAATTAAATGTTTTAATTTCGAACTAACTTTAGATATTCGGATAAAAAAAATTATTTTGAATTTGTTAAAAGTCTTTACATTGGATGAAATAAAGTCCAACAAAATGTTTATAAATAGTTGATAGTTTTCACCTTACAAATCAATTTTTATTGAATTTGTGAAACGTCCAATCCAAATTTTAAGAAATTAGAAATAAGAATAACAATTGGATCCAAACTCTAGACTACCTGTAAAATTGATTTTATATATATATAACTTTAAGATTTTATTTTAGTTTTATGTTTATTGTAACATATAATTGTTTTTGATATTTTGTATGCATTAATTTGACTAAACACTATTATTTATAATATTAAAAGTTGATTTGGAAGATCTTTTGAGATAATTAAATTTTGATATTTTTATTTATTTATTTATTTATTTATTGTGTTTCATAGTGAAATTATGGGTGATATAGAGTATGAAGATGAAAGTTGGAATGATATTTTTGTATTGAATTTTGTTAATTGAAAAGTGTGGCTATTGCAATATTTTGTAATATTAGTTTGGTTGAATAGAGTGTGGTGATGAACTTGTAGTTGAAGCATTGTTGTTACTTGTTAGTTAAAAGACGTACATACTCCAACCGAATCCTTCCTTATACTTCCAGCAATAAATTCAAATGTTTATCCCTTTCACATCAATAACACAACACACGTTGAATGTGCCTTTTGAAAAAAATAACTAGTGACTTAGTGTGTGAGCAAAACAATGTATATATGAAATGACACCAACCACTTAACCTCTTGAAAATGAACCAACAATCACCCTTATGCTCTTTCATATAAAACATCATACATTGAGAAGCTAAGGGTCAGAGAGACATAAAACAAAAATGATGGAATCTGGTGTTAGCTTTTGTAACTCTTGTGGTGAACAAGTTGGTTTTGATGGTAATGGAGAGGTGTTTGTGGCTTGTCATGAATGCTATTTCCCAATTTGCAAGCCTTGTGTTCATTATGAAATCAGTGAGGGACGTAGTGTTTGCTTGAGATGTGGCAATCCCTATGCTGGTATATATAGTTACATACTTCACTACTACAATTTTCTAATTTCTAATTTCTAATTTCTAATTCTACACACACACACATATATATATATATATATATATATATATATATTTCCAATTTAATATATTTATCAAAAAGTGGCTTGTTTACTTGTTCATCACATGACCTTTTATGTGAAATATCCTAAGGTTTGTTTTCCTTTTGCATATTTATTTAGTAGATAAAACAAGAGGTAATGATGACACCAAAGTTCCTGGAAATCAATCCACAACGACTGCACAGATCAATGTTTCTCAGGTAACTAATTTACATTAACATTATTATAATTGGTACAAATAGTAATTGGATTTAAAGAAACTGCAGTGTCGTTAGTATAAACTAGTTTAACGCTGACATCCAATGAAAATCTTTTTTTTTCATGTTACCCCGCTCTTATAACTATATTTTAAAATTGAAGATATGACATTAAGGCCATTAATTTTTTAGATTTAAGGTCATTAAACTCATAGTGGTTAGCCTTAATTTGAGATTTGGATTCTCTGTGGTCACAATTTCAATGGTCACATATGTCAAAGTTTGGTGAAGTCGAGTATGAGTCATCTAATCTTCATCAAATGGTTGAGAGATCTGGTTTTCGGGAACAACATGAATTTTGAGGGACAGTAGGAACTTTTTGTTTGTCTGTACTTTTTCCAATAATATTGTCTCGTTGGTTAAATTTGCACTTACAAACTGTGCCTGTATTATGTAGGATGTTGGACTCCATGCTAGGCATATCAGTACTGTGTCCACGGTCGACAGCGGTAAAGAAAAGAGACTTTAGCCCACATTTCTTGTAACAATATCTTTAGAAATGCAAACTGAGAGTCATAACTTGATTTGTTTTGTAGAATTAAATGATGAATCTGGGAATCCTATATGGAAAAATAGAGTGGAAAGTTGGAAGGAAAAGGACAAAAAGAACAAGAAGAAAAAGGCAGCACCTAAGGCTGAAAATGAGACTCCAGTTCCACAAGAACAGCAGATGGAAGAAATGCAGTAAGATCAATGAGAAATTAAACATTTTCCTTAAAGAAAATTATATAAAATGTATACTGAAATGGATCATGTGGTTGTAACTGCAAGAATCAATTTGATTAACTGCAAGAATCAATTTGATAACGAATATTTTTCTTGTGTTTATTATTTTTGTTGGCCTTGCTCCATTGGTTTAAAATGTATCACATATTCACATATGTATTCTGATGTACATGGCTGCATGCTTTGTTTTGCAGGCCTTCGTCAGAGGCTGCTGCTGCTGAGCCACTTTCAATCATTGTTCCAATCTCGAAATCGAAGCTTGGACCGTACAGATCTGTGATAATAATGCGACTCGTAATCTTGGGTCTCTTTTTCCATTATAGAGTTACACACCCAGTTGATAGTGCTTTTGGTTTGTGGTTGACATCTATCATCTGTGAGATCTGGTTTGCATTTTCTTGGGTGTTAGATCAGTTCCCTAAATGGTCGCCCATCAATAGGATTACTTTTATTGACAGGCTTTCTGCAAGGTAATTGGAAGCTATTAGTATTTTGAAAATTTGTTCCTTGTACTTCAAGCATTAAGCTTAATAAACATGTTGCAGTAGTTGTTTCTTTTCTTGTTCACATTTCAGAATATGTGAATGGATTATATACAGTAAAGTAATATCTAATTGGAATGTCAGAACTAATAATTATATACAAGAGCTGAATATCAGTGGATCGTGCCAGATCCTTAATATGTAGTATACTTGTATGCACTTTGGATGGTGAGGGCTAACTTTCTATATTGCCATGTCAGGTTTGAAAGAGAGGGTGAACCTTCTCAGCTTGCTGCTGTGGATTTCTTTGTCAGTACAGTTGATCCGTTGAAAGAACCGCCGCTGATCACAGCTAACACAGTTCTTTCAATCCTTGCTGTGGACTATCCTGTGGATAAAGTATCGTGTTATGTTTCAGATGATGGTGCTGCAATGCTGTCATTTGAGTCCCTTGTGGAGACAGCTGACTTTGCAAGAAAGTGGGTTCCATTTTGCAAAAAGTTTTCCATCGAACCACGGGCACCGGAGTTTTATTTCTCTCAGAAAATTGATTACTTGAAGGACAAAGTACAACCTTCTTTTGTGAAGGAACGTAGAGCAATGAAGGTAAGCATATGAACCTTTCAATTTGTGACTTCAAAGACATGATCCTCTTAGAGTATTTATAGAAGTATCTCAATGACTATCTTTTGTTTCTTTCAGAGAGACTATGAAGAGTATAAAGTCAGAATTAATGCTTTGGTAGCAAAGGCTCAGAAAACACCAGATGAAGGATGGACTATGCAAGATGGAACCTCTTGGCCAGGAAATAATTCGCGCGATCATCCTGGCATGATTCAGGTATATCCATTCATTTTGTCTAATCAAATCTCATTGTTGAGAGGCATAGGCAGATAGATTCCTAGTTTCTGCAACTTGGCTACAGAATTATTGAAAGGATCAAATATTGTGGAAGCATGTGACAAGCATTATAGTTCTTTGGCTTTGTAGAGCTAATTGCATATACTTTGTGCAGAAGCAATTCTTCACCGATTCAGCATATAACATGTGTTCCTTTCTATTTATCCTTGCCAGGTTTTCCTGGGACACAGCGGTGCTCACGACATCGAAGGAAATGAACTTCCAAGGTTGGTCTATGTTTCCAGAGAGAAAAGGCCAGGTTACCAACACCACAAAAAGGCTGGTGCTGAAAATGCGCTGGTAAGGAATGATACTTAGGATTAAAATTTTATATAAGCTCATCAAGGTTTTGCAGTATATGATGCTTATTTGGATTTTTATATAGGTGAGGGTGTCTGCAGTTCTCACAAATGCTCCCTACATTCTCAATCTTGATTGTGATCATTATGTTAACAATAGTAAGGCTGTTCGAGAAGCGATGTGTTTTCTGATGGATCCAGAGGTTGGTAGAGATGTGTGTTATGTTCAGTTTCCCCAGAGATTTGATGGTATTGATCGTAGTGATCGATATGCCAATCGAAACACAGTTTTCTTCGATGTAAGTTTAAATGAAAATGAAGTGTTTTACCATCATGGACAAAATTCTTTATTCAATTTCTAACCTTGATCCTTTGCAGGTTAACATGAAAGGACTTGATGGAATTCAAGGACCTGTATATGTGGGAACTGGATGTGTTTTCAATAGACAAGCACTTTATGGCTATAGTCCACCTTCTATGCCCAAGTTACCAAAATCTTCATCTTGTTGTTGCTGTCCCTCAAAGAAGCAAACCAAAGATGTCTCGGAGCTTTATAGAGATGCAAAAAGGGAAGAGCTTGATGCTGCCATTTTTAATCTGAGGGAGATTGAGAGTAAGCACAATTAAACTTTTTTGTCAAACAGTTTTACTTACACACATAAACAGGCTCCTCAATTAGGAAAATGTCTTTTGGTTTCTTTTCTTTGTTACAGATTATGATGAGTATGAGAGGTCAATGCTTATTTCACAACTGAGCTTTGAAAAAACATTTGGTTTGTCCACTGTTTTCATTGAATCTACACTAATGGAGAATGGAGGGGTGGCTGAATCTTCTGATCCCTCAATGCTAATCAAGGAGGCCATTCATGTAATTGGTTGTGCCTATGAAGAAAAGACAGCATGGGGAAAAGAGGTTAGGCACTCATGTTATTGTATATACGATTTTCATTCCTTTTCAAATGTCTTTTAAGATTTTTGTACGGCAACCATTATATAAAATTTAGACAGTTAAAAAGAAACAGAGAGTGTAAAGAACAATGTAAGTGCATCTTGAGAATCTTGGTTTCCTTTTCTCTTCTCTAATGATATGTACCTATACCAAATAAAATTTCAAACTAGCTAAATTCATTTAATTTTATTTGTTACTTGTAGTTTAAGTAATCAAATACTTTCTTGTGTATTCAGATTGGTTGGATATATGGTTCAGTGACTGAGGATATCTTAACGGGGTTCAAGATGCAATGTCGTGGATGGAGGTCAATTTACTGCATGCCCATAAGGCCTGCATTCAAAGGGTCAGCGCCAATCAATCTTTCTGATCGTTTGCACCAAGTTCTTCGATGGGCGCTTGGATCAGTTGAAATTTTCCTAAGTAGACATTGTCCCCTATGGTATGGTTTTGCTGGTGGTCGTCTCAAAATTCTGCAGAGATTGGCTTATATAAACACCATTGTCTACCCTTTCACATCCCTTCCTCTCATTGCTTATTGTACTTTGCCTGCAATTTGTCTGCTCACAGGAAAATTCATCATACCAACGGTAATTTCCTCATCTTTAAATAACTTAAAAGGACCGCATGATGTATTATGTCTGTCAATTATTTTTTAAGTCAATAAGAAACCATGTGTTGGAAATATAGTGTCACAGAGTGTCTTCCTAGAACTAAAGAAAACAAATTGTAACATTAGATCATTATATAATATAAAGTGATTAATGACAATAAGTTCTTACATGATATTGTTGTTGCTAATTTGATGCAGCTATCAAACCTTGCAAGTGCACTCTTTCTTGGACTTTTCATCTCCATTATATTGACAAGTGTACTTGAGCTAAGGTGGAGCGGTGTTACCATCGAAGATTTATGGCGTAACGAGCAATTCTGGGTGATTGGAGGTGTTTCAGCTCATCTGTTTGCTGTGTTCCAAGGATTCCTAAAGATGTTAGCAGGTGTTGATACAAATTTCACTGTGACAGCCAAAGCTGCTGATGATGCAGAGTTTGGTGACTTATACATCATCAAGTGGACAACACTCTTAATTCCTCCAACAAGCCTTATCATTATTAATTTGGTTGGTGTTGTTGCTGGTTTCTCTGATGCACTTAATGGTGGATATGAATCTTGGGGACCACTCATTGGAAAAGTTTTCTTTGCATTTTGGGTCATTTTTCATCTCTATCCATTCCTTAAGGGTCTAATGGGTCGCCAAAACCGTACTCCAACTATTGTTATTCTTTGGTCAGTGCTGCTGGCTTCTGTTTTCTCACTTGTTTGGGTCCAGATCAATCCATTTGTGAGTAAAGTTGACAGTTCATCCATTTCTCAGACTTGTATTTCTATTGATTGTTGATTAAGCCTCACAACATCAACAATGATGGTTACCAAAGTTTTGACCATATGTTAAAGATATGGAAATATATGATGATGATGATGGTGGTGGTGGTGGTGGTGATGATGATTCAATCTGCAAGGTGTGCAAGTCATTAGTACTAGTTCTTTTTGTTGAAATGTGTAAGCATTTTGAAGTAAGGTTGTGTACTTCTTTTCCATGCTTTTGACAAATTTTCTTTGTAAAGAGACCATGAATTGATTGGTTATATATCAATGTAAAAATAGAGCTTTTCTTAATTTTTCTTAAAAGTTTAGCAAATTTATATATAGAAAAGGTATTTTAAAAAGATATTCATATAAAATGAATACATCAAATTTACCAACATATTAAAAATGGAAGCGAAAAGTATTAAGTTTTACAAACGTGAAATCGAAGAAAAAAGTTTATTTTGTATTTGGATGTACACCTCCATAGAAATAGATTATCTCATATGTACTTTCGACATAAAAGAGTAAAATGTGATTAAAAAAAATCATCAAATTATCATGTGATGACAAGATATCACACTTACTCTTTTTTATAAAAATTATTACACATGAGAAAGGATCTCCCACACCCCTACTACTTAGTATCCAGATTCACTACAACAGTAAATGATACAATATTGAATCTCGACCATTAATTTTAAATTAAACGATTCAAATTTCAAACACACTAAAACAATTTCATCCGTTGATTATCATCTACGTACGGCAGTGGACCATAACTTTGTAGGAATCCATTTCCTACTACTTACGAGCAGTATTTAATATTTAAAAATATTTGACATCCTTCCTGTCGTTTATAAATTGGGAAGAGTGTTTTTATTCTTTAAAAACACTGAAATGACATGTGCAATTCTGTAACTTCACTCCCAACCCAACCCAACCCAACTGTGAACAGGTCACTCTAATTAGCAAGTAGAGAGAAGAAAGAGACTACAACATTAGTCATACTCATTATCTTCTTTCACACTCACACACACATACACTCCTTTGTGCATATGAGAAGCACATGTGTTTCTAAGCCACCATGACACCACCACTTCTCTTCATTCTCTTCATTTTCATCCTCTTCCCCACCATTACAACTCCATCTCCCTCTCTTCCTTTCCCACCAACCCCATCTCCTACCTCACCTCCATCATCCTCAAAACCATCCTCACCTTCCACTTCCACCTCAACTCTAGACCCAAAACAAATCACAGCCTTACAATCCCTCAACATCCCCACCTCAAAAGACCCATGTGCTCAACCCTCCTTCCACAATGCCACACTCTGTGATTCTTCCAAACCCTTCCGCCACCTCATATCTCTAACCCTCTCCAACTGTTCCTCCTACCTTTCTCTCTCTTTCACAGCCCTCAAATCACTCTCAACTCTCCACACTCTCACCCTATTCAACTGCCCAGTTGCACCTATCCACTTCCCTCCTAAACTCATCACCTCTCTCAAATCATTCACTTGCATCAACAGCCTCCGCAAAGTCTCTGGTGTTTGGCTCTCTCAGCTTCAGAATCTCACCGATCTCACTGTCTCCAATGTTCAAGTTAAAGCTTCTGGTCCTTATGTCATTCTTAGTCACATGAAGAATCTCAACTCTATAACAGTTTCACATGCTAATCTCACTGGTTTTTTACCTGGTCACATTCACTCCAACCTTACCCACATTGATTTTTCAGGTAATCAACTCAAAGGAAATATACCCTTTTCAATTACAATGCTTGATAGCCTTGAAATTTTGAATCTTTCTTCAAATGCACTCACTGGTGAAATACCCTCTTCCATTGGTGACTTGATTTCGCTAAAAAATCTATCTTTGGCTTCAAATTCGTTTTCTGGGTCTATCCCAGATTCAATTTCTGCTGTTCCTGGTTTGGTTCATTTGGATCTGAGTTCAAATCAGCTCAATGGGTCTATTCCAAAGTTCATAAATCAAATGAAGAGTTTAAAGTACTTGAATCTAGCTAACAATAATCTTCATGGTGTTGTTCCTTTTAACCTTACTTTTATTAAGAGATTGGAAGTGTTTAAGGTTGGTGGGAATATTAATTTGTGTTA
Source organism: Cicer bijugum (assembly GCA_037974875.1). Lineage (NCBI taxonomy): Eukaryota > Viridiplantae > Streptophyta > Magnoliopsida > Fabales > Fabaceae > Cicer > Cicer bijugum. The sequence goes on along the minus strand of JBBPBT010000629.1, from coordinate 3,215,338 downwards.
TAATCATTCGGTTGTGTCTTCAAAATTTAAACTTGGGATTTCTCCTTGTGATAAACATGGAATGCCTTTGTCTCCTCCACCTTCAAAGGATTCTTCTGCAGATGATAGCAGTGATTCGGATTATGATGACAGTGATGATGATGGTAGCAGCCACAAGAAGGATCATCATCATGGACCAAATAAGTTTGTTCTTGGTGTGGCAATAGCACTTTCTTCCATTGTTTTTCTCATTGTCTTTTTAATTGTATGCTCAAAATGTTGTCGTTGAAGAAAAATTTGATTTTGTTTTTTTTTTTTTAGGATTAGGAAAATTGATTACTTGTGTTGAGTTGAAAGCGCTTGTTTAATATATATTTAATATTTATTGATTATTACAAACCAAGATGGAAAACACAAACAAACTGAAAAGGAATTGTTATATTTGGATAGGAATTTATTTATGTTAAATGTGTCTAAAAGGAGGAGAAAAATGAAGAACCAAGTCATTGAATGATTTCTTTGTGCAGTACATTGAGTTAATTATGTTGCATTACTGTCAACCTTGTTTGTGTTCAGTTGCTTATTTTTCTGTTGTTAATCAATTTTGATATTAAGTCAAGTTACAAACATAGGAATATTTTTTTTCCTTCTAAATTTCCCTAAAACTCAGTTTATACTTTTAAATTCTGAAAACTGTGTTCAGGAGGATTGTTTGACATGACATTTTGTGAATCATTTTGGGGCCAAAATAGCTGTTGAATATGATGACACTTATTTCATGTTCAACTGCATTTGGCTAAAATTGTGATTCTACTATTTTGTGGGCACAACCTTTGGAGAACAACATTTGTTTAGCTTGTTGATTAGGAGATGGATATTAGTCCAGGTGGATGATGATGGTTTGTAGTATGATGATTTGTTGAGTGAAGTATAATAATGTATGATTGTAGATATATGGCATTGGTCCAATTTTATGGCATGTGCTACTCTTAGGTGATTGGATATGAGGTGTCTGTCCGTCCTACCTTCATCATATGCCAGCTTACTATGTTTTTCTTTCATCATAGCTCTTTGTGTGATTTATACTGATCAATTTGTTCATGTTTTGAGAATCACAACCAAAGGAATGTCACAAACTTGAATTCCCTCCACTTCAATCTCTCTACGTTTCTCCATTTATTAGCGAGTGACGACAGACTAATGATTAGTACCTTCCAAAGACCTGAACATCACATATAACATTACATTATTTAGTATGAGTCATATATTTTATATATACGAGTAACCACTCACTTAAATTTATACATCATTCTTTCTTAGTCTCTCTTAATTATTCTTGTTCATTTAATCGTTATTTTTGTGATAAAGGCACGAGGAAGGAAATGATCTATTTGTGTTTAGTTTTATGACAATAAAAATTGATTTTAAATGTACTAATTTAGGATAATAATAAATGAAATATAGAATGATATATGTTTAGATTTATTTGTATAAAAATGATTTTCATTAATTCATTAATTCATGTTGGTTGGATATTTAAGTATATAGTTATAAAAAAAAATCAACATGTAGATTTTTTTTTTTACAAAAAGTAAAAATTGATTCAAACTCAAAGCGAAAGCTACAAATAGTTGCTTAAGATTATAATTGATTATGAAACCAAAATTGATTTCATACTGAAAACCAAACATCACTAAGCACGATCAAATCATATTTGACCATTGCAAACTCAAGTTTGAGTGTTCCCACCATGGACGCTATATGGTTGGTAAATAATTAGGTATTTCGATCATCTTGTAGCATATTCGAATTTAGGATAGTACTTGTCAAATAGCATCTATCTAAATATGTAAATTAATTTTTATATTTTAAGAGATTAGTCTCCATCTTTTATAGCACAATCCGAGTTTAAAAATAAGGTGAAAAGTTATATTATGGATCACCTAAACTTGATTGTAAATACTAAATATAAATATTTTATACAATTAATTTATTTCACATTTTTGTTGTTTCTTCGTATATTTTGTTGTTAAAAAGTGGTTAAATGTGTGAATTGTGATGAAATTGATTTTCAATATCCAACAACATTATCAACTATGTCCATATGTCCAAATTGTTGGAAAATAAACTAAAAGAAAAATTTAAATAACAATTACAACACAAAAAAATAACATAAAAATTTTAAATTCGAATAAAAATCACGATTATTGTCTAATGATAAGTTGATAACTAAAGAACAACAATATATTACAATACATAGACTTTTCTCAAACTTTCCATGACCCTCAGGACAACACATTCCAAAGTAAATATTTGAACTATTGGAGTTGAAATTCAACTATGAGTGGTTAGTCACACATCCACTACAAAATGGAGAATATGTTGGCTTTATAAGATAAGTGACACATATACTCATTTGGTCTGCTGTTGCTCTAGACTCCTGAACTCCTCGACACTCTAACACAAAAATAAATAAATAAAAACCTTGAACTCAATCTTTCTTTAAAATTCAAAACAATGAGACTTCAATATTTTTTATTTTAACAAAAGTTATCTCAAATTTACTTTTCAAATCATTATATGCAAAAAGAAAAATATGTCAATCTGTAGGTTTTGTTACTATTAAATTCAAGATGGTGCACTTAGAATTATTTCTTTGAGATAAAAGCATGGTCCCTTTTTCACAACTTTGTCAATGTTCTCCATTAGGACCATTACGACTACCTTATGGGAGATTGGCTAATTTTTTTGTCATGTACTAGACCTCCATTCTCCAAAGCAATAGTTTCTATTGCTTCCACACATGATGAGACCATAACAAGTGTACTCAAATTGATACGGAATTGGATATTGTTTCAAAAATTGAGGTAGCCAAAGCTAATATTGAAAAAACAAAGAAGAAATGTCATCACTAAATGGGAATGGGAATGAAAGTTTTCAAATTCAATTTTAGATTTTCTTGTTACATTTGATTGATTTGGATTTCAACGACTTTACTTAGATTTGAAATAGTTGATTACAAATTTGACTTCCCCCTCTCAATATCTTCATTATGGTATTTTACTACTTGGAAGGTTGCCGGCATCTAGTTTAGACAATTAACAACTTTGTTTCCTTAATCCCTAATTTATATTACTATTTTTTTTTTAATTTATATTACAAATTGATTAGTTACATATGGATACATAATTTTGTTTTTTTTTAAATGTAATTTATGGAAAAACATTTTTTTCAGCTTGTCTTCGAACTTGTTTTGCTGCTTCTAAAGTTCTTCGATCTCCAGGCAGTCCTGCAGCAGCACATTTTCAGATAAATTAAGGACAAGGATTAATATAGCATTCACAACTTAAAACAGTTAAAACAGTTATGTAGTTAGTAATTAAATAATGTCATTTCACTAGTAAATAATTAGTTAAAATACAATATCATTACAATAGCAGCATTATTTGACTAAAGTTTTCAACTGCAAACAACGCGGAAATACACATCACACACGCATAGCTAAAAATGTCAGATTCTCTTGACTCTTCTTGTAAATTAGTTATTGAAAAAACTAAAGACTCTTCTTGTAAATAGAAATAATAAAATAAAATAATTGTAAAGGAAAAAAGAAAGAAAACGTAAGCTTATAAATATAGTATTAATATTAATATTATATTATATCCTCGTTGGTGCTTAGACTCGTGTTGAAAATGGCCAAACTATACTCTCGTGACTCTTGTCTCTGTATTCTCTCTGTTTCTCTATTTTACTTCCTCACTTGCTTAGTAGCTATAGGTAGCACTACTAACATAACTGATGAGTATTCACTTCTTGCATTGAAATCCTCAATTACCTTAGACCCTTATAATATTCTTAGTAATTGGTCAATCTCTTCTTCTTCTTCTTCATGCAATTGGGTTGGTGTCACTTGTGATGAACATCATGGTAGAGTAAATGCATTGAATCTTAGTAACATGGGACTTCAAGGTACTCTTTCTCCTCAACTAGGGAATATTTCTTTCCTTGTTGTTCTTGATTTACATGCCAATAATTTTCATGGTGAGTTGCCACAAGAGTTACTTCAATTGCATACACTTAAGTATTTGGACTTGAGCAACAATGATTTTGTTGGAGAAATTCCTAAAAGGATAGGAGATTTATCAAAACTTCAACATTTGGATCTTGGTCATAATAATATTGTTGGATTTATTCCTCAATCTATATCCAATTTGTCAATATTAGAGTACCTAGATTGGAGTTCAAATTTCATCAAAGGAACCATCCCACATGTTATTGGTCAACTTCATCATTTGAGGATTTTGGATATTAGAAATAACAAGCTGTCTGGAATCATACCAAGAACAATTTCCAACATGTCTTCACTTCAAGAATTTCATTTATCTAATAACTCCTTATCAGGTATGAACACCATTATATATTTACACCACAACGTCCTTGTGATTGAGTTTGATTAACTTTTCTTTAGGTCTCTTTCATGCTAGGGTCCACAATATATACCAAATGTTAAATAAATTTTTAGTCCTATAAAATTTTGTAATTTTATCTTTAATTATAGTAAATCAAATCAAATTTTTTTAATTATTACAAAATTATTAAACAACTATTAAAAAATGTATTAATTAATTGAATATCAGTATAAAACTAAAAAATAGTTTATTATACTAAAAGTATAGTGTATTAATTGAATGAGTATAAAACTAAAAGTATACATGTATTCTATTTGCATTAGATGGTAACTAAATGTGGTTTGTTGTTGATTTGAAGGAGAAATTCCAAAGGGAATAGGTGATCTGACACAATTGAGAATAGTGAACCTTCAATATAATGTACTATCTGGAAACATATTGTGGACATTAATGTTGAACAGCTCATCGTTGCAAAAGTTGGCGCTTGGTTTTAATAATCTAACAGGAAAACTTCCAAGAAATGTATGTGAAGGGGTTCCAAAGCTTAGAGTATTATATCTTTATAGAAATGATATTTCTGGTGAGATGCCAACTGTTTGGCGTAATTGTAAAGAGTTGGAAGATTTAGAACTATCTTTCAATAATTTTGACAAAGGACCTTTGCCAGCTGACATTGGAAACTTGACCAACCTTCAATTTTTGTATCTTTCTACCAACAACTTGGAAGGTAACATATTTTCTCCATCACAATAATTGTTTAATTAATTGTTGTTTTTCTTTTTCAATCGCACATTTATTTTTACTCTTTTTGCATCAAAGAAATTATAATTACTATTTAACATTTTTACATATATTAATCAATTAATTAATCTGTTAATAATTTTTTCATCTTTTATTTCATATTTTAATTAAATAATGACAAAAAAAATTAATTAGGTCTATTTTCGTAAAAGGTAATTCATACATATAGTAATTTAAAAATAAGTTTATATTAAGGGGTAAAAAAACAATTCAAGTGAGAGCTAAAAAATTATTTTTTCAAATAAAGTTATAATTTAAAAAAAGAGTAAGAGACGCAATTAAAAGTATTAAGGGTGGGTTCTAGCTCGTCTCCTTCTCCAAAATTCTAATAGTTTTAATTTCTATTACTTATGTGATATTTGATTTTTATTTATTTATCTATAATATTTGACATTTTACATTCAAAGTATGTTTGATTTTTGATACTAAATCATATTTATATTTAATCACTTTTATTTTTTTAAATATTATTATTATTATTATTATTATTTATGTGTTGGTATCGTAATATTTATAATGATGATTAATGGCGAGCACTCTTTTTGAAGTTACATTATTTTTCACACATATATATATATATATATTGATTTATTAGGTGACTTAAATTTTGTTTTATTTTTTCTTATAAATATCGTTACCAAATATATTTTTTTTTAATTGATATTAAAGAATTCTCATTTGCATAAAAAAAGCTCTTAAATTTAATGAAACTTGTATATTTATGTTACATATTACAGGTGAAATTCCATCTTCACTCTTCAGCATCTCTTCTTTGAGAGAGATCAACCTTGATGCAAATAATTTAAACGGAAGTCTCCCACATGAGATGTGTCATCAACTTCCTCAACTTGAATCGTTTTCTCTATTCCTTAATCATTTTGGTGGAACCATTCCACAATCTATTGGCAACTGCACATCACTACTTATATTAAATTTACAAAACAACTTTTTTACAGGTATACCCTCAATTTTCTATCTTCATTTATTTACTTGGAAAATTACACATTCACCTAACTACTGTTAGATATCCAAATGTATAATGTGAAACAAAAAAGTTTCATGTGGACTATCAATAAATGAAATGAAAAGTTTCAAATAGATTTTTTAGTTTTCATCATATACTTGTTTCTCCATGATATATGGTTTTAGGTTTGATACCAATGAATATTGGCAATCTCAATCAACTTGAGCTTCTACAATTGGGAAATAACAGCTTGAGTGGACCTATTCCTTCAAAACTCTTCAACATTTCAACATTGGAATACTTGCATCTTGAACTAAATTCTCTCTCAGGGATGCTTCCATCAAATATGGGATTTGGTCTTCCTAACCTTCAAGAACTACATATGTATGCAAACAACTTTGTTGGAAGAATTCCAAATACTATATCCAATGCTTCCAATCTTCTTATAGTTGACTTGAGTGTCAATCAATTCAATGGGATTATACCAAATGCTTTTGGAGATTTAAGTTTCCTTGAATCACTCATCTTAGGTGGCAATAATTTGACATTAATAGATGATTCTCTTGAATTCAATTTTCTTACTTCAATGACAAGATGCAGATATCTCACATATCTTGAAGTGTCAGAGAATAGTTTGCCATCAAAACTTCCCGAGTCCATTGGAAACTTAACTTTAGAATACTTTTGGGCAAATTCTTGTGGAATTAAAGGAAACATTCCACTTGAAATTGGAAACATGAGCAACTTGATTCAATTATCTCTGAGTAAGAATCATTTAAATGGATCAATCCCGAGCACAATTAAAGGATTACATAAACTTCAGTCTTTGGATCTTGACAACAATGAACTGCAAGGATCCATCATTGATGAGGTTTGTGAAATTAGGAGTTTGAGTGAATTGAATTTAACAAACAATAAGTTTTCAGGAAGGTTACCAACATGTTTGGGAAATATGACTTCTCTTAGAAAGTTTGACATAGGATCTAATAGGTTAACCTCTAAGATACCTTCCTCCTTTTGGTATCTCAGAGATATTTTAGAGGTAAACTTATCCTCCAATACTTTCATTGGAAATCTTCCACCTGAGGTCAATAATTTGAGAGCTCTTGTACTATTAGATTTATCAAGAAATCAAATTTCAAGCAACATTCCTTCAACCATAAGTTTCTTGACAACTTTAGAAACTCTCTCCTTAGCAAATAACAAATTGAATGGAACTATCCCAACATCAATTGGTGAAATGGTAAGCTTGAGCTTCTTGGACTTATCTCAAAATCTTATAACAGGTGTCATTCCAAAATCCTTAGAGTCACTTTCTTATCTTAAACACGTCAATTTTTCATACAATAGATTGCAAGGAAAGATTCCTGATGGAGGACATTTCATAAATTTCACAGCTCAATCTTTTATGCATAATGAAGCCCTTTGTGGAAGTCCAAAATTACAAGTACCTCCATGTGATAAACAAACTAAGAAAAAGTCAACGTCAAAGAAGTTATTAATCTTATGCTTATTGCCTATAATTATGTTGCCCATTTTGGTTGTTGTATGCATAAAAGTTTGGCTGCATAAAAGGAAAAAAGTTGAAAACCCAATTGAAAGTGATTTATCAACTAATCTAGTGGTTCCAAAAAGGATTTCCTACTATGAACTTGTGCAAGCAACCAATGGATTTGATGAGAGTAATTTACTTGGAAAGGGAGGCTTTGGATCTGTGTATCAAGGTGTGCTTTCGAGTGGGGAAACAGTTGCAATTAAAGTAATTAATTTAAACTCGGAAGCAACATCAAAGAGTTTCGATGCAGAATGCGATGCAATGCGCAATCTTCGACATCGAAATCTTGTTCAAATTATCAATAGTTGTTCCAATGCTGATTTCAAATCTCTAGTGATGGAGTTCATGTCAAATGGAAGTGTGGAGAAATGGTTATACTCTTATAACTATTGTTTAGATTTCTTGCAAAGGTTGAATATAATGATAGATGTGGCATCTGCATTGGAGTATCTTCATCATGGTTCTTCAATACCAGTTGTTCATTGTGATTTGAAGCCTAGTAATGTGTTACTTGATGAAGACATGGTTGCACATGTCACTGATTTTGGCATTTCTAAACTCTTGGATGAAGGACAGTCTAAAACTCATACCATGACTTTGGCTACTCTTGGCTATGTTGCACCAGGTCATTTCTTTCTTCTTTTTTACCTCTTTTTATTTTCAATTTCTATATTGTAGTACTATTCTCGAATCAATATAAACAAAAAATGATAACTGAAAAGTTGAGGTATCTGATTATAATATGACCAAAATTATTATCCGAGACATCAACTTTTCATTTTAGGTAGAGTAATTCTTAACTCCATTTGTATGATATAGTCATTTTTATTAATATTATTATTATTATGTTTGAAAATATCTGATTTGATAACTAGTAAACAAATATTGAATTGCAGAGTATGGTTCTAAGGGTATAGTTTCAATTAAAGGAGATGTGTATAGTTACGGGATTATGCTTATGGAGATGTTCACAAGAAAGAGGCCAACAGATGAAATGTTTGCAGAAGAATTAACGTTGAAAACATGGATTAGTGAATCAATGTCAAATTCAGTTATGGAAGTTGTGGATTCAAATTTAGTCTCACAACACGGGAAAGAAATTCATGAAATTTCAGTTCATGTAACATCTATTTTGGGTTTAGCATTAAGGTGTTGTGAAGATTCACCTGAAGCACGAATTAATATGAAAGATGTAATGACAACTTTAATCAAAATCAAGACCTTATTCATACGGTGAGAAATAAAATTACCAAGTGAATAATTAATCGCACATTACCATAGTACTTTTATTGCCAATGATATTTGGTTATTTAGAAGATAAAGTTTGAACTTCTCAAAATTGGATATTTATCTTCTTTTTGGCAATCGTCTAATTCTTAATGTTGATTTTGTTCTATCTTCTTCTAAATTCTAATAATTCATTGACAAATATAATAATGCCAAGTAAAATATACCTCTGGAAGCAGTTGTCTCCTTCTATATCTCGCTTACGGAAATGTAGCCGATAGAAGTCATGTTGAATTCCCAACGATATCATTTAGGACTGATTTAATATATTCATAATTGTAGATCATATGCGATTGTTATTCTCTACTATATTTCTTTCATTCTTTAAACAATTATCCAATGATTATTATGCACAAACTTTTTTTTTTTTAATAAAAATATTCAGATTAAGGGAGAAAACATTTTTTTTAATGAAAATTGAAAACTATCCACCTCATCTTGAATAATAATAATAAATTAGAATATAGTTCGTACATAGAGTTAACGTATTAATATTATTATTAATAATATTTTAAAATTTTAAAAAATAATATAACTTTTTTATTTTATTTTTAGAGTAATTTTTTTAAATAAAATTATTTGAGTAATTATTATATATAGATTTATAAACAAACATTTTAGAAGTATATATAGAATGTATTCAAGAACATAAGTACAATTAATTCA
>JBBPBT010000629.1:3177882-3189346 GCA_037974875.1 Cicer bijugum | reverse complement strand
ATATATAAAAGATTAAAGTTACTTTGTAAATATAAACTAAAATTAATATTTAAAATCTTACAAAGATACAAAAGAAAAATTCAATTTATTTAAAAATCACTTATTTAAATAAATAAAAAATTAATAAAAATAAATATAAATATAAATATAAAGAGAAGAAGATAATTGAGATGTGTCTATTATTTTAATTTAGAATATAGAAAAGTTATTATTTCAAACAAAAATACTATTTTAACTGTCTTTTAAATATAAAGAGAAGAAGATAATTGAGATGTGTCTATTATTTTAATTTAGAATATAGAAAAGTTATTATTTCAAACAAAAATACTATTTTAACTGTCTTTTAAATATCTACTTGATAGGTTAGGGAGGGATGCAATTTTTTTTAGAAACATGTGAAATTAAAACTAACTCACAGTAATTCGTTAGACACTTTACATCTTTATCATGTAAAAATTTGTCTCATGGCTAGCTATGTCTCGTAGAGTCTCATCCCTAATAAAATTATAAATAAACCCACATAAAACATATATATTTATGTGAGTGTATTATAAATATGTTTTTGTGATTCTAAATATATAGCACTTCCTTGCACAATTATAGAAATTGTTATCTAAATATATTAAAATATTGACATCTTTCAATATATATTTTTATATACATACATGAAACAAATCTCTAACCAAATCGTTAAAAAACAGATATTTAATTCAAATACAATTAGGAAGACGTGATTAATTTGTATATAAAAAGAGTATTCAAGTGAATTTAAAAAAACAGTGCATGATGTAACCAATGGTTCCCCCGGAAAAATCAATGCGTGAACCAAAATAATTATGACATATGGAAAAGTGGAGTGTACACATACAATGATTATTAGTGTTAGAAGGGCATGCACGTTTCCAGCTATTTATGATATCTAAAACATATTGGCTTGATATTTGAAACCAAAAGGCAATGCCATGTGCTAATTGAATAGTGTTCTATCTGAAAAAATGCCTAAATATGCTATTGTATATGTTATATTTAAAACTAAATATTCAGAACAAACCTAAAGGATAAAAGGAAGGGAAAATAAAGGTATTCTTATATGTTATCTATATATTGATAAGATACAAAATTCATGTACATGTAGAGTTAACAAATTGGACAAGACTAGAAACATTGTCACCTAGGTCCAGAAAGTTCAATGGCTTCAATAATAAAGGAAGGTTGTTCATGAACATCACTATAATTTTGAGAGAAACTGCAAGTCCTTTCATCATATAAGTTAGCCCCTCCTTGTGACTCTTCTGGCCTCAATGACAAACCAACAAGGCCTTCAAGAATCTTCAAAACTTCTGACATTTTTGGCCTCAAACTAGGAAGAGATTGAGTACATTGCAAAGATAACTCCGTTGCTTTTTCTAGCTCTACCGGATCGAAACATCCCTTTAGATCCCTATCAACTAACACTTCCAGCCGCTTTTCCTCAAATAAAGTTCTAGCCTGCAAGATTAACCGATTTAAGTGATTTACTCAAAAACCATGAATTTTCATGAAACTATATTTTGAGCAAGACGCACAGCAAGGGTAAAAGAAGTAAATCTACAATTTTGGCAAACTAGTCTTTATGCTATCTTAATTAAAAACCACAATATAGTTTAAGTCAAAGGTTATTATAGCCATCATGTAAAGGACAATATAAAAGTTGAGATCAAACCATAGGCCCCTAAAGCCCTTGCTTTAGGCCCAAAAAAAATAAATTAGAACAATATAAAAGTTGAGCTCGTTTTTCTAAGAAATAAAACGTAAATGTAAATATATATGTATAAATCATGTAACTTGTATGCATAAACAACATTGTGGCTTGGTGGTAAAGTTTTCTTCCTAAACTAGGATAAACTAGGTTCGATTTCACAAAATGTCATTTGTTACTTTTTTTAACTGATTTTGCGCAGTACATTGAATACAAATATACAACAAAAAATGTAGGTATTGAACCCAAGTGTTGTCTCTTTTAATATACAGTCTTACCACCCAGGCAACGAAAATTTGAAAATATATATATACCCAAAAAATTCATTTTCAAACTTTGTTTTAGGCTTCACTAACTCTTGGGCCAGCTCTGATGTAAAGATCAAGGGAACAAACAAAGACATATGATATAGAAAGGTGAGCTTTCAAAAAAATTGAAAAGCTACTTACCCAATCAAGAATCATTCCCTTTTGGACCTGAACGTTTCCAGCATCCAGGGCTTTTTGTCCTGTAATGAGCTCCAAAAGTAATATGCCAAATCCAAAAACATCTGTTTTTTCGGAAGACTGTCCAGTCGAAAGATATTCCGGGGCAATGTGTCCTACAGTACCCCGCACTGCTGTAGTTACATGTGAATCCCTTTGATCTAAGAGCTTAGCAAGACCAAAATCTCCCACCACGGCTTCAAAACTTTCATCTAACAAAATGTTTGCAGCCTTAACATCCCTGTGGATTATTTTAGGATTGCATTGTTCGTGCAAATACAGAAGCCCACGTGCAGCCCCAACAGCAATGTGCATTCGCCTATTCCAATCCAAACACGGCTTTCCACGGAACGTCTCTGCTTAGGAATAGGAGAAAACAGAAAATCTGTTAAATTCTAGAACAATATATCAATGTAGAGGGAAAACTGTATTTCATAAATAATCTGCATGTATTTTGGAGGTACCAAAAGATGTTTTCTTTAAAATAGATTACTAGATAAAAAATTTAATAATTATTACAGATATATGCTTCCACTTGAAAGTGATGGACTTCACGGACAAATAATTATTTTACATCATCCTCAAATAATAAATAGAATCACCAAATATCTTGATTTTAAGACACGATTTTATTATAATTTCAAATGTAAGAAGGCATGTTTGTTCTACAGTCGCATTTCGCAAAGGAAAGCATAGACATGAATAATACGAAACAAACCTCTCAAGCGATCAGCAACACTGCCATTGGGCATGAATGGATAAATGAGTAACCTTTCATCTGGTGTCATACAAAATCCATAAAGTCTCAAGAGGTTACGATGTACAGCCAAGCCAATCATCTCAACCTCGGTTTGAAACTGCATTTCTCCGGTATAATTGGGATCTTTCAGCCTCTTTACTGCCACCAACATTTTGTTTGCAAGGCATCCTTTGTATACAACACCAAAACCACCTTGTCCTATAACATTTTTTGAACTGAAATTTCCAGTAGCAATTTGCAATTCACGGATAGAGAACCTCTTCAAATGACCGATACCAAATTCACAATCTTGCTCCACTTCAAATGTTAATAAGTACATGTTAGAATATGAGCATTTTTTGACAGGGAGGAAAAAAGTAATGAAGTTCATTTTAGGAAGTACCGTAGGATGAATAGAGGATGCGTGATTTGTACCAGTGCAACCAATAGACGAGCAGCACCACTGAAATTACAAATGAACAACTAAAACCAATAACAACCGAAAGCACCGTATGGCGATGACTGCTGACTGTCCGAGATGACCCTGTATCTGTAAGTCAACTATCTTTCATTGGTACTTCAATTTACTAATCTATTAGGGTTTTGATAGATGCAAGTTAAATGTATATACCATTTACTGGCTTTGAAGCACCCATACAAATTTGTGAGGATGATGTACAGAGGAAGCTGTTTCCTGAAATACTACAAACAAACAAAAAGTAAAGTGTCAAGAACTGCAAGTTTTTTTCCGATAACAATGTTTTAATTCACATAGTAAATATGAGACCAACTCTTACCTATAACCTTTTGCTAAAATTTTTGGAGCAGAACCACTGAGATTGTTGAATGACAAATCCCTACAACATGTGAAAGGGTTGTGAAACTAAATTTTTAGTATTTAAGAGGGAAATAAACAAAAACATAAAAGAACTATGACATAGTGTGCATACAAGAACGAAAGTCCTGTGAGATTAGCAACAAGTTGAGGGATCTGTCCAGACAGTTTATTTTTGCTAAGCCGCCTGAAATACTTGGCATGAATAAATTAGGAAGTAAACAGTTAGAAAGAGACTAATGAGTTATAGCAAAAGAATCATCGGCACAAAATCTATTTGTCAAGCCACACTCACAAGTAACTAAGATGAGTCAAAAAACCCAAAGAACTAGGAATGTTCCCAACAAGCTGGTTACCGGAAAGATCGAGGGTTTGAAGCTCTAACAGGTTTCCTATCTCAGCCGGGATAGGACCAGATAACCGATTGTTCTGCAATAACCTGAGATAATACGATGGAAAAACTCAGCGATAAGAAAAGCTGGATGATGTGAATAAAGGTCAATTTAATTTTTGAGTTTATTGCATGTTCCTCCTAGCAACATATGATAGCTAATATAAAATCCTAGACAGCAATAGGTTATAACATTTGTCAGCATGAGATTTCAAGAATTTGTTGACATCTAAACATGAATTTGAAAAAATAATCTACTTTTTGAGTACTCAAAACAAGTAAAAGTATGAACTGTATTTGTAAATATTGATGGTTCGCTAAAAGTGATCAAAGGGGCAGTCAAAACTCAAATAACACATTCTCCAACCTATATTCTGAGATATGCACTAATAGCATCACAAGACGAGTCAACATAGGAACTAGGTTGCACATTTCTTGGTTTTAACCATTCACTTTTCAAGAGAAATGGATCATAATAATCCAGAGTTCAGTCGGGAGGCAACTACAGTATGGTCAAGCATTGTTTCGGTCAGGATTCAAACTCAAGTTCTTCCAAGCAATTCGACTTTAACTGAAGCTCATTAATCACTTGTCCAACAACATAGTTATCCCCTTACTCGGTTGCACATTTGAATAAATAAAACAGTTGTGTTTACACCAACTCTATATTCTTATAAGTAAGCTACAAAATAAGAAGTTTTTATTGGAAAAAAAACATTTATTACAATCTGATACTAAGAAAAAAGTTGCCAATGAAAACTTTCCACTTTTGCTAAGACAACAGTAAATAAAAATAAGTATAGATAGAGTCTATAGAGCATTCAAGTTGCAACTCACAATGTTTGGAGGTGGCTCAAATTTCCAATTCCTGAGGAAATCGTTCCAGATAACCCAGCACTAGCCATTTCCCTGACAACCAGAATCACAAATCAATATCTTTGCAGCTTGAAAAAGAAATGCCATTAAAAACATTAACCCTAAGCAGAACAAGCAACCACAGCCAAAAAACAAAGGAATAATTAAGCTCAAGTAAATAGAAACAAAGTCTAAGAAAACACTTACAGAGAAATCACATAACCCTGAGCAGAACAAGCAACCATGTACCAAGTACAAGGGTCAACAGAATTAATATCCCAACCATCCATAACATGCAACCCATCATTCATCTTACTCTTCATGGACATCAAAGCAGCCACTAAACAAACATGTATGAAACCAAGTTATTATTAGAAACAACAAAAAGGAAAAGGAAGAAATGGTGGAAATTTCAAAACCTTCATAGTTAACACCCTTTGGAGAGAGAAGACTTTCAGTGCCCTCAACAACAATCATTGCCGCCAAATGCAACAGCATAAAGGAAACAAACAAAGCAACCACTTTAAGACCTTCCATGAAACAATAAAACTGGTTCAAGAAGTGGGAAACGAGAAAGATTATGAGCTTTTGGTAAAAGCCCATAAAAATGCAGAACCATTTATCTTTGTGGGAAATTAATTTATTTTATTTGTTGCCTCGAGAGAAGGGAAGTTGAAAAGGACAAAGAAAATTTAAAAAAAAAAAAAAAAGAATTGAAATAGAGAGCTCGTGATTTGGGAACATGACATCGCATGGTTGAGTGGGAGTGTTCACGTGATACTTATGATCTGGAGCTATCACTTAAAACTGTTGATTGTGAATGGACGGTGTAGATGCAATTTGTTGTTTTTGTATTGCGAGTGAACTTAACACTGGAGGCGCGAAATTTTATAATTTGGTCTTTGGACAATTTGGGAATTGCATGTCTCGGAGCTCGAGGAAGGAACTCTTCTTCAAACTCTTTCTTTCAGCTTTGACTATGGAATGCTTCGTTAGTAATACTAATAGTAATACGGTAGGTTTGTAAAAATGACCAGTTAGTCGGATTTAATTCGATTCAATTCTTAGTTTAATAAAGACATATCATATTGGTCTCAATATCAGACTTTAAATATTTATTTTTTTCTGAAAACTAAACTAATATCATAAAGATATAGAATCAATAATAACATAAAATAATTATTTATCTTGAGATAGAATGAATAAGGATAATCCGGGTTTTTTTCTGCTTTATCTTGGAATTACCACTAATTCTCCAAAGTACCATTCATTTCTAAATACATTTAATTGTCAAAAAAAAATCTAAATACATTTCCATAATTTGGCATTAGAATAGAATATTGTGGTGATTGGATGCAACTCCAAGTCACACATTTTAATTTTCAATGCTTCGAGTACACCATTTTTAATGAAAATTTACTATTTTATTAGACACAATGGAATAACATAGAAATTTCAGGAAAAAATGAGTTATATTACTGTATGCAAAAACAATTTTGAGGTATGAGGTATCACATGCTATAGTCAAAATACAAAAGATACTTCTAAATTTGTGCAATTATCAAATAATTATTCTGTCCTTCTCATTTTAAGTCTCTTTTAAATGTCTTATTTATCATTTTTTTTTCCGCTGTTAGTGTTAGATTATTTGTAAGTTTACAATACCAATACATTTTTACATTGAAAATTGGTATAAATGATCATTTTCTTAAACGTGCATATGTCATATGAGACACATAACATGAGGGGTGAAACAGGTGAGTGTCACTTATACTACTATTGATTTGAACATATTTAGAGTTCAACTGAAGTTGTAAAGTTATAGTTAAAATATCTAAAATTTAAGAATTTAACTAAATAGTAAAAAAGAAAGATGAGAGAGTTGAAAGTAGATAGTAGCATTGAAGAGAAACAGGTATCACATATTACATTTGACAAGGAAAGTAATTTCGTTTTGCAAATAAATAAATCAGGCACATATTAACATGGATAGAGTTGAGAAAACCAAACCCAACAACCAACATAGCCCATCAAAAGGACCCATCTTGTTTTTTTGGACCCACCATCCAGCTAAGGGCTTGGTTTTCCCCTCACAAAACCATTCTGACCAATTCAAGAACAACTATACCATGACATGTAGAAGTTTACAATAAACATTGAAAGGTAAAAGGCTATTCTTTTGAGGAAATAAAGATTCCCCAGAAGCAGCAATAGAGAGAGTCAAAAGGTATACACATATACTGAGGGATCAAGATCAACTGCAGCCATCCATCCAGCACCCCATGTCTCAGTCCAGGTTCAGCATATACTGGCAAGGCCACAGAACATGATATAACTTAGACAAAAATAATGGTGCCACTTTTGTTTTGATTTATCAACTAGTATACACTGTTCCCTATGCTTATCATCATCATCCAGCCGGTTGAACAAATTGTAGACCTATTTGCCGCTTTACATGGTCGGGTATCAACTTATTAACAAGTTCTGGAGATGCTCCTGATAACTGTAAACAGGAAGAGTTGCATTATAGTTTACCATCATTTTTGTTTAGCTAGGATTTGGATTGGGATCACAAAATGACAACAAGGTGCGTATATATTTTTTTCATCGCATAGCTGTGTAAGAACCAAAATGAATCTTGTGTATACTATAAATTTCATTTTTGGCTTTGAAACTGTGTACAGATAATTTAGTGCAGGAGCTAAAATCTGACCAAGAAAGATAATTTAAGGACTTACTTCCTGTTTGAAGTTGAAAAGAGGGGGAAATGGACGGCCATTTGGCAAGCGAGCATTGGGTTCACGAAGTTCATCAAAGAAGGGATGAGCACATGCTTCAAGCTGCATAACAAAATAGGTTCACAAACTGCTAAGCTAGTTTTTCTATAAAAAAAATATTCATTGATTGATCAAATTCCACTCACCGCAGTGCAACGCAGACTTGGGGAGTACTGCAAAAGCCGGGAAGCAAGATCAATAGCTTCTGGAGGCATCTTTTTGTGGAAGATCTGAACAATTTAGAAGTTTGAGAATATATCAGTATGCAAGAATATCTTCGGGCAACTCAAACTTCGATCAACTGAAAAATCAGCAGCTAGAAAAGAGATAAAGATGCAAACCTTGTGCCATGGGTGTGCTTTTATTTGCGGAAACCTAAAGTCGTTGTAATTGGGATTCATGCAGCGTACTTCCTCCCGGGTGGGTGTTCCGAGCACCTGTAACAGAGTTCCAAAGATCTGATTAATCATAAGTTCATAACATGCATGGCATGATTTAAAACTTGCTGACCCCAATTGCACCTTAATGATATGTACGAGCTGGTCCACCGCATTTTCACCAGGGAATAATGGCTACAAAAGATCAAATTGTATAAGATGACATATTGGTAGCAAATACTAATAAAAAATACATTCTTTTGAAGTAGATTATGAAGACGAAGATGAAAAACAAAGTATGACACAAACCTGGCCCAAAAGCAGTTCAGCAAGGACACAGCCAGCTGACCAAATGTCAATTGAAGTAGTATACTCTGTGGCACCAAAAATAAGTTCTGGAGCTCGATAGAATCGTGAACATATGTATGAGATATTAGCTTCGCCGTGGACCTAACCAGACAAACCGCAAGGTCAGTACTACAAACATTCCATTGGGGAAAAAAGAGAAGTGAATTAAATCGGGAAAAATTATTCTGAATATAGTATGAACCCTATGAGTTGGATGCATACACAGCATGAAAAGACCATCACAAAACCATTATAATGCTGGTTTCCACAGAAGGTGCACACCAAAGAAAGAAAACAAAGCGTATTAAAATAAGATGAGTAGGTAACATACCAGCATTTTTGCACTTCCAAAATCACAAAGCTTAACTTGATGTGTAAGAGGATCAACCTGGAGAATACAAAGAGTGACATCATGGCTAGAAGTAATTACTACTTTTGCAAAAGAATTCTGAGCAACAGCATATTAACAAACCAGTATATTTTGAGGCTTCAAATCTCGGTGGCAAACTCCAGGAACAGTGTGGATATAAGCCAACCCCCTGAATATCTGCATGCCCGCCACAAATTTTTATCAGGCAAAGAGTTAATAAATCAGATAAGTTTTTTATAATCACCCGAAAGTCAATGGCGTACCTGGTACATATAAAGTTTTACATAGGTGATTGGTATTCTCTGACTAGCATTGTTATAGTGCTTTAAGACTCGATACATGGACTCTGGAACATATTCCATCACCAAATTCAGAAAAAGTTCATCTGTACTTGTAGTTGAAAAGAAACAATGCTTCAAAGTGACCACATTTGGATGATCCATCACACGCATCAACTGTAGCTCACGGTTCTTATATCTTCGGTCTTGTAAAACCTTCTTAATGGCCACTGCTTCCCCAGTTTCCAAGCATTTTGCCTATGCGGAAAAAAAAATATCAGCATGTGGTATAAAAGAACTAGGTGGAGAGAGAAACAATTATGAATCTAGTATTAGCACACCTGGAAAACAATTCCAAATGATCCAGTTCCTACAACACGCTCTGCCATGTAACTTATAGTCTACAAGAATCATTGCACAAGATGTCAAACTAGCAATCCATGATAAATGTCAAATAGAATTGTTAACAACTCGACATATCACTCTAACTCAAAATTGTAATGTTATCAGCGGATCGGGATTTACAGAAGATAATACCTGTTTGGGCTCTCCATTTTTGCCTCCAATTGTGGTAGATATTATGTGACCCGTGAGAGAATCATTCCCATTGATAACCGAGGTAGACATCTCCTGTTGAAATTGTCACGTTTATCATGTGGTATATGGAACATTAGAATTTAGAATTTCTCGCAAAATATCAATAAATGATTTGGTTTCAGAATGAAGCTAAAAGTAGAAATAGGATGATTAACCAATTGGTGAACATATATGAGAAATAACTAGTAAAGACTACCATGAAGAACCAGATAAAAAATTAAACCATCACATATAAACAGCATACACAATAACCTCAAAAGGTAAGTTTCTAAAAGATATAACATGAAGAAGAAGAAGAAGAAAAAACTGGAAAGCAACTTATGATGATGATGCAGAAATCCAATGAAGAAAATAAGCTGCTAGCAGCACTCAATCAAGAGGACAAACTTTTTATTGAAAAAATTGAAGTAAAAAATAAAGGGAACACAACAAATTAAGTTGCAAAAAATATATTAAAATTTTAAAGCAATGCAACAGCTAGCAACAGAAGACAACAATTAGAATAAAAATATGGTCATCAGAATCACAAATCAAAGTGATGAAGTACACAGAAAGCAAGCAAGATGCGGTGAATATCTAGCAAACAATCACATGTTCGTGACAAACAAACAAAACAAACCGTTATAAGTCCAACTTCATATAAAAACCATGATCTGGTTATAACATAAGTGTCGGCAACAACAAAAATCTTCAAAAAGACACAAAACCCAGTTCAGAACTTCTGTCCAGAAAACAAAGAAAGAAACTTCGGAGAAAACCATAGATCAACTAAAAATAGAGCAAAATGGGTCTTCTGTTATAAGCTCAAAGACCAAATTTTTAGCAAGGAAGCAAATTTCCCCCAAAATAACAAACCCTAACTTTCCCTTAGTTAGCTGACAAAAAAAAAGGTGGAAAATTAAACAAAAATCACACACCCCAGATCATTTTAGCTTCATACTCAAACAAAAATCACAAAATTTTTTCAATTATCACTCAGCTTTCTCACCAACCAAACAATTAAAACATCAAAAAAGTTATAAAAAAAAGTGATTTTTTTGCTATGAAAAGTACCTTATCCTCAGCCATGAGGAAAGAAGGAGGAGAAGAAGAAAGCAGAAAAAGTTAAGAAAGGGTGAAGAAGAATAGGAAGGAGAAGAGAATGGTGAAAGAGAAAGTATGAAGGAAATGGAAGAGCCAGCAAGAGAAAGACAAGTCCATGTGATTACAGCTCTCCTTTTCCCTCTCTCCTTTCTTTTCTGTCTACTCTTTCTTTTATTTTTATTTTTTATTTTTTTCATTTTATTTTCTTTTGGACTTTTCCTATTTTTCTTGACCCACTTTGCAGATTAGGAAGACCTTGCTGTTAATTACAATCATTAGGGTGTTTAATTTAATGTGTCTGTCAAAAAAATTTGTCTTTCCAAATTCATTTAATATTCATCCCAACTTGTATTTTCAAATATTTCCTCCTATCAACTTTAGTTCTATACATGTCTCTATTGAAAAATAATAAATTTAATTAAATTTAGTTTTCATTTATTCTTTATTTATTGAATAATATTAAAATTCAATTAAGTGTATATTTTATTTTTTAAAAGGTACAAAATAATAAATATCATATTTTTTATTTTAAAAAATAATTAAAATTTTTAACAAAAATAAAATACTTAAATAATCAAATATCAAAAATAG
>JBBPBT010000629.1:3165476-3175544 GCA_037974875.1 Cicer bijugum | reverse complement strand
GTTTAACTTTTTCAATTTATTTCTTTTAAGGTGTCTCAAAAAGGTGTACAGGTATGCAATAAATTTTCTAAACAAAAAATATAGTAATGGTATGTGCAACTTAATATAACTACTTAATGAGTTTCATTTGACGAATCGCTTTTTTTAGAATTTATTTATAGATCAGAAGATTAAGACAAAAAAAAAGTTTTCTTTCCATAAAAAAAATATAATTTGACAAAAAAAAAGTCTAACAACATTTAAAGAAATGAAAAAAAAGGAAAAGGATATAAGCAGTTGAGAAGCAAAGGTGGAACGTTTATATACCCGCCAAATTATACAACTAACATAAAACAATAGTATTATAATAGAAACCAAAAGAACACAAAGAGAAGAAGATGTTGTCATTCACTCCACTTCTTTGATTTTCAAACATTGAATTATAAACTCACTGTTCTGTTTGGTGACAAGTTGTTGTTGTTCAATATCTGCTCATTCTTCTTTCATAAGACAATGGTTTTGTTTCCATCTTTTGCTTGGATTTTACTCATTCATTCATCAACTTTCTTAGTTACATATCTCCATCACCTACTTCTTCGCTTCACTTTGAATTCATACAACAAAGCTCTACTCTTTTCTCACCAAACTTCAATTCTAAATATCAAAGAGATAGATCATGCAAACTTGAATTGTTTTATTCACTTTCAATTTCATTTTACTTTATCATAACCGCTCCATTTTCAAAGGAAACTAAAGAGACTTTCCTAATCTATAATCTAGAGTTCGGTTAGAAGATAAGTATAGTCTGAAGTCAGGGTTGAAATTCAAGTACTATGATTGATTCGGTCTTCACTGAAGCTCGTTAAGCAGATGTATAATGGGAAAACAAGTGTCTCCAAGAAATCCACGTCCAGATTTTCAGGGTGCTGCTAGAGCAATCTTAGGAATGAAAGATTACAAGATAACAAGCAATGAGTGTCGTTGGCATTCCAAAACATTGTTGCTACATGGACTTAAAAATGATTCTTCAAAATACAATTCTATTAGGATTGGGAAAAAGAACATAAAAACTATTGTTGTCATGTTTGGATTGTTGGGTTGCCTTTTCCTTCTTGATTCTCTTCTCATCTCTTTTTTTGAGTTTGCAGATCTTCAACAAAGTACAGCCTCAAATAATTCAAGTGAACTTCAGGTATTATTAGTACACCATCTCAATGCTTATTACCACCCTAGGAATTTATATCTGCATAGTATTTTAGATTATGTATATATTTTCATGAAAGAGTGTCTTATACAATAAACTTTTATCGTATAAGTCCATATGTATAACTGTTTCTACAACGAAACAAAAGAGAAAATGAGGTGAAACTCTGCATAAGTTTTGCATAAAATATTTCTATAACATAATTAACATGTATTTTTTAATGAGAAGGGTAGAGACTCAGACATCAACGAGCAACGATTGCCTATATATATGTATGATCGGCTTCTAAACTTGGCTTCGAGCGCTCTTGCAGAGGTATGAACAAATTTGCAGATTGATGCATGCTTTTAAATCATCTTTAGCTACTATACCATATATTTGAAGTTAATTCCTGTCTAATCTAATTACTTAGCTTTTGTTATTACAGAAGGAGTTCAAGCAAGAATCATCCAAATTATGGATGGAACCATATAGGCATGCATCTTTATGGAAACCTTGTGCACAAAGAAAAGTTCAAACCAATCATGGTAAATAAAATTTTCGTATGCATTTAGTTGGGATTATTAACTTATTAATTATTTCAAATATGTATTAATTTCTTATACAATTATGTAAAAAATAATATGAAGTTTAATTTCTTATTCATTGATTTCAATCTTATTATCATTACTTAATTGCCCAAGTTTTACAATTTGTGACAGGGAAGTCTGTGAAAAGTAATGGCTACATCTTAGTCAGTGCAAATGGTGGTCTTAATCAACAACGAGTTGCTGTAAGTATTGGCAATTAATTTACATCATTTCTCATATTAAGTTATCAACTTTTGACTCTACTACAATAATTATAATTCAAATAAACCTACAATTTTCATTTCCATTACTACTTGTCTTGAACATTTTACAATAATGGAAGTGACGAGACTACTGTAGTGATTACAGATTTGCAATGCTGTGGCTGTAGCATATGTCCTCAATGCAACTCTTGTTATTCCAAAATTTCTTTACAGCAATGTATGGAAGGATCCAAGGTATCAAAATATCTAGTTACATTATGTTTTCTAATGTGTTATCACATTTTCATTTAGTTTTTAATAGTTGTGTTTATTTCATTTGAATGATTGACAGTTGATTTATATGCTTAATTAACAAAATTGCAGCCAGTTTGGTGACATATATCAGGAAGAATATTTCATAAATATCCTGAAGGACGATATCGATGTTGTGAAGGAACTTCCACCTGATATAAAATATCTGGATGCAGAAGCAATTGGTAGCCAGGTTTATAATCTTATTTATATTCAAATTCAATGTACTTGAGAACACAAATTGCACTTTGTTATAAACAATATCAGTTATTAAACACCTTGTATTTTAGATTACAGATGCAGAACTTGCAAAGGAGGCCACTGTTGTTGACTATATTAAAATTGTGCTTCCTCTTCTTTTGAAAAATAGAGTTGTTCATTTCCTTGGATATGGAAATCGACTCGGTTTTGATCCTATGCCTTCTGATATTCAGGTCACAAATTTACCTCATTAGTCAAGTTTTAAATCTGCTACTACTTTATTAGAAGTTTTCCTTACATTCAATTGTTTATACCTATGAAGCTCTATAAAGATAGAAACACCTGACACAACATTTATATTGAAATTGAACATAGACATCAGTAATAATTTAAAAACACTAAAGTAATTGAATGTAATGACATATATCAATGTCAACCACCGATACATGTTGGATATATGCATGCTTTCAATCTGAAGTCTCAGTGTTATATATAGGTTAATATAAGTGCTACTTTACTATTACTAGTTTACTAGTCAATATAGACACTAAACTGTTAAGTGTTACTTGCTTCTCCTTTTTGCTCTCTATTTCTTAATACTATGTATTTTAGATCTCAACAGCAATTAGGATACATTTATATATGTTTTGAAATGATTGCAGAGATTAAGATGCAAATGCAATTTCCATGCCTTGAAATTTGTCCCAAAAATTCAACAAGTAGCCTCTCTATTGATCAAAAGGATTAGAAAATATAGTGCTTCACAAAGCATGTTAGACACCCAGTTGCTGGGGAAGTTCATCCACAACAAGGAAGATCATGAAGCAACAAAAAGCTCTACAAAATATCTTGCTTTACACTTAAGATTTGAAATAGATATGGTGGCATATTCCTTGTGTGAATTTGGAGGAGGTGAAAATGAGAGAAAGGAACTTCAAGCCTACAGAGAAAGACATTTCCCTCTCTTTCTTGAGCGCTTGAAGAATTCAACGTATGCATGTTTCTTCTGCTATATGTTATCAGCACAAGGTTTTTGAGTGATACATATCTTTGTTATTTTATTTTATTTTATTTTTTATATTTTTTGTGGTATGTTGATTGTTTTTAGATCTATTTCTCCAATGAATTTGAGAACAAAGGGAAGATGTCCATTGACACCGGAAGAAGCAGCACTTGTTCTAGCAGGTCTTGGTTTCAAACAAGGAACTAACATTTATTTGGCTGGTTCTCAAATTTATGGGGGGAACTCAAGATTGGAGGCCTTCAATAGACTCTATCCCAATGTGATCACAAAGGAAAAGCTGCTTACAACCACTGAACTAGCACCTTTCAGGAATTTTTCATCTCAGGTATGACTAGATTTAGTGCATCTTTGAATTCACTTGTGTTATAAAACTTATTTTGACATGTTTTAGTGTTCTCAAGTTTAATTGATTCTAACATAAGATGAGCTTGTGTTTTTGCCTCCAAATGTGAGTCATGTTCTTGACAATATCATGCTAGATGTCATTGAAAGACTAAAAAAATACACTTATGTACCCTTAATTAATTTCCATCTTACTATTAATTAAAATCAATAACAATATAGAATTGATGTGAATGCAGCTGGCTGCTTTGGATTTTATTGCATGTGCAAGTGCCGATGTATTTGCCATGACTGACTCTGGTAGCCAACTTTCATCGTTGGTATCTGGATTCAGAACCTACTACGGTGGCGGTCATGCTCCTACCTTACGGCCAAACAAGACAAGGCTAGCTACAATTTTGACCGAGAATGGCACCATAGGATGGAATGGTTTTGAAGTCCGAGTCAAGAAGATGATTCTGGAAGGTCAGAGAGCTGCCATAAGGAGTTATGGAAGAAGCATATATAGATATCCTAGGTGTCCAGAGTGCATGTGCAAACACCATTAGCAAGCTAGTTCATGCATTAACAAACCTGAACGGCTGAACACTTGTTAATAAATAACACATTTTGAGATTGAATTTGACTAACCGCATATTGATCTTTTCCTATCATTTTTTTGGCTTCATATGATCATTGATATTATTCACTATCTTGTATACAAATACTAAATTTGATCATTTTCTTCCCCGAAGACCGTGTTTGGTTGAGTAGCGTGCAACTGCCACCGTTAGTTTAGAGCTATTCCACTGTGTTTTTAGAAGCTTTAATATGTAGCTTGTGGTCTACCGTGATTTTTCCATCACAATTTTGGTGCTTTACAAACACACACGAAGTCTATGTTAAACTATGATAATTTTCTTCATTAATAGTTCACCAATATGTTACACAGTTATCACTCTTCCTCACTCTCTTACCAAGAAAATATAATCCTTATCTGGAAATGATATTTTTCTTCTTAACATCTTTCTGTATGAACCATAACTTTCTTTGTTAAGATGGAGGAAAAAACCGGTTGAGGTTGAAAGGGAGGGTGTAGAACTCTTCATTCCTGGTATCTCCATTAAAAGTTCTAAACTTGACCCACCATGGCATTCCCCTATCTTTGGAGCTATCCTTGTAATCAAGAGTGTTGTCCAAAAACACAGCAACCATAAACGCAACAGTTGAGGATGAGAAGAAGATAGTATTGAGAAAGTCATTGAACTGAAAAGAGAAATATCAAAAAGAAAGAAAATTATTATCTTCTTAAAGAGAATTAAATGCTTTGCATGCAGATAGCATCAAATGGAAACAGATCACAAATAGAAACAGATGATGCATAATTGTTCTGTCACTTTTCTGAGGATGAATATGACACAAATGACTAGATGAGGAAATCACAATTATGAGATGTACAAATCAGTACATGCATTTTGAGATAGTGAGTAGTAGCTATAATAAAATATCGGGCAATACCTATAATATTCAAGCTCTATACTTTATGAATCTGAAATTCAGTGTCGACCCAATAATTCACAATAGTCAGTGTGGTCGTTTTGTTTGTAAAAACTAATGACAAATAAATTTTTGTCGGTAAACTTAAAGCTAGGACTTTAATAGCCTTACCCTTCTGATATTTTTCATAAGACATGTGCATGCATTCTGCATTTGATTTGACTTCCCAAATAATTGAAACATAATAAAACAACTAACTCACCCATCTAGCACTTGTATGAGTAGGACCATGAAGAGCCTTGGCAGTGTATTCTCTGAAATACTCAGGAACAGAAAAACCCAAGAAAAGGGCAACGCCAGTAATAAAGAGGTTCCTCATTGAGTTCATGTTAGTAAACTGCAAAAATGATAGCCCAACAGAAGCTGAAAACCAAAAATAATTATTTGTCATAAAAAGAGAGAAACCAAGGAAATTCTCAAACAAAGTCAAATGTGAAATTTTGATCGAAACTCACCCACAAGGCCAAACAGCACACAGTACATAGCAGCAAAAATGGGGAAGGGTATTGATGCAAAAAACGCCCCAAATTTTCCTGAAGAAAAACATGGATTATTCATGAATTATGGTTCCTTGCATGTGAAAAGTATGAAATAAAGATCTTTGATATACAGCATAATTTACAACTCACCTAACATTGAGAAGCATATCATAAAGCCAGCTGAAATTTGAACGACTCTTCGACTTCCAACACGAGTGCTTCCTAGTAGTCCAACATTCTCTCTGTCATGGTCCTATATGAATCAATTTGCATCCCACATAAAGTGAAAACTATGGACAATAGAGAAGAATAGAACCTACACAGAAACTGTTGAACCAGTCAGTGTTCCAAATAGTCCATTCAACAAGATTCCAATTCCCTGCCAGCCAACACCACGGCTCAGAACATGAGGAGGAGGTGGTGTTGCACTTGCTAGTCTTGATGCAGCTTTGTATGCCCCAGTTGACTGTTAGATTTTTTTTTTTTGGAAAATGTTAGAATAGCAAACTCGGCTCTAAAGAAAACAGATGTAAAAACGCAGACAATAATGCAAACTGGTGATCATGTGGTTCGGCCAATTGTGCATGTCTCCTACAATAGAGACTGCTGTAATTTTTCAATTATTCAATGTTTAGGGTTATATGATTGTACAATGCATTGTTTAAATACTATTACAAGTTTACTCTTAAGCCGTATGGTCTCTTGTGTATGTATAGTACCTCAATTAAGGAGACCAAAACAGCAGCCATCATGGTAAAAGCATGACCAACATCAAATGTAGGAACACCCCACTCAAAAGGGTATGGAATCTTTATCCTGCAGACAACATATTCAAGAGACATTTACAACAATAACTGAGCAGAAGAATTTTTCTAAAGTTCAAAATATGAAGAAAAACATTAAACTATTTAAGAAATGCATTTGGTATTAACCATGGAGCAGAAGAAATGAGGTTGGCTCTGTCTGTTCTGCAGTTATGTTGGGTTAATTCTGGCCTGTGTTTGTATGTTCCACTGGCTGTTAAGAGATGTGCATAGGACCATATCACTGTGGTTGATATAAGCAGAGCAAATCTCTCTAATATTGGTAGTTGTCTTGCATTGAAGTTTTTTAAGTACTGCATACAGCACAACAAATATGTAACACAATTATAACAATATTTCAAATACGATGAAATTTAACTTAAGAACACTTCTGATTAATAGTGAAGCATCAAAACAAAAGTTTATTTAAATATTTTTAAAATATTAACTTCCTTTTGGGGAGTCACAGGCTGATTTGATTAGCTTACTTGACATCATAAAAGTGAAGTTGGTAAGTACCTGAGAGAAGGCTACAAATAGAATTAACATGGGAATTCCAATTTCAACACAATGTCCAACCTGAAAAAAAATGCTAAAATTGAGCAAGAGTTGAATTTAAGAAATTGTATTATTGACATGTGAACTATTGTTATACCACAGGAAACCCTCGGTCAAATAACCCAAAACCAGCTAGTGCAATTACTGGAACCATTCCAAGTGGGCTGAAAAACCTGAACAACAATAATAGGAAGACGACAAATTATTTGATGTTGATACATATATATTGATATAGCAACAACACTTCAGATAGAAGGCATGTCTGGTGTCCAACAGGTGTTAGTGTCTGACACTGACACGACACCGATACATTTGGTTATTACTCAATCACTTCATAAATTATTATTGTCTCCACGTGTCCGTATCTATATCAGTGCTTCATAGAATCTATGCATTTTCTCACATTGAATAGCTTACCTCGAACAAATGGCCCATAATTGACTAAATCCCAAAATAATTTGTATACTCGATGCTACTATCGTTGCACCTTGAACTGCTCTCATGGTGTTAACAAATCTCTGGATATAAATGGAAGAGCATTAGTTCAATCTCTGAAAATAAAATTAAATGCTTGAACTCACAAATTCTATTAACTAGGTCACAGTTATTATTTGTTGAATAAATGACAAGTAAAGTGTGTGCTCAATAATTTTGATTTTGGACTTATTGAGTAACTTAATTGTTCATAATACCATAATACTATAATCATATGTTTAAAATTGAAATGTACTAACCATAGATTAGAGAAATGTACTAACCAAATGAGGGTCCTGTATAGAGGCCAATGAGGAGTCGTGAATAATGGATATAATGGGGACCATGAATGCATAAGACCCTCCCATCACTGTTGGTAACCGAGTTCCAAAGAGTGTCTGCAAGAGTGTATTAATTCCTTCTACAAAAAGCAGAATCTGTACCACCCTCACTTTATCACCCTGAAATCATTCATTCAATCAATATATTATTATTACCAATAGATATCAAATTCTATATCTAGGACAATGCAAAATAATAACAACATAGGAATTGAACTATTGAAACAAAAAGGACTAGAAGTTTAGAAAATTGGAATAACTTACATCAGTTCCACCCATCAAAGGCACAAGAAATGAAGGAATCATCACTGCAGTTCCTAAAGCCAAAATGTAATGCTGGAAACCCAGAACTACTGATTCCACTGTTAATAGTTTAAAACATAAACAACACTCTTAGTGAAACCAAAATAATATATAAAAAAAAAATATATCAATAAAACTGAATGTCATGAACCAAATATTTCAAAAGTCTAAAACACTTAGGACAAAAAACATGAATAGTTTTCATATCTAGTAACATCTTAACTAGCAGCAAGAGTAATTTGAGCTTAAAGCATAGACAGTGCATAAGTAACCATTATATTTATATATCATGAACTAAGTATATAGCACAAAAACTTCAGCTTTTATTTATAATCTGAAAATGCAGATGAGAGGGAAGGATTAAAACTAACTCCAAGATGGGTTTGAATCAATGCAGTACTCTAAGCCATGAAGTTGGTCCATTGGTGGATGGCTTATTTCCTCTGCCTTTGGAACTTCCATGATTTCTGCCACACTTTGTTACTAAAATATTAATGTCTATGAAAGATGAACAACAAAAAGAGGGTTGAGAGAAAAAGGTGGATGAAAAGAAAGAAGGTTTGGAGGGAAGGGCAAAGTATGTTTGGAGTCAAAAGTAGAATGGAAAGGTCAATACAATGATGGAAGCAAGAGAGAGAGAAACAATGACAGATTATAAAAATACTAAAAAGTAAATGTAAATTTAGAGAAAGAAAGCACAGTTGAAGATTTTATTTATTTATTTATTTATTTGATAAAATATAAGGCACTACAAGTAAGAAATGGTGTGGGTGTGTGAGAACAGAGCAATTCAGGGATTCCTATTCTACAACATGTCCACATTTCACACACTTTTTAATTTCCTCTCTTTATTTGATATTGGATGCTTCGTATATTACACGTTCAATTAATTATTACTAAATGATTTCTATTAAGGAAATTTGCTTTTACCTTCTATAAGATTGCTTAAATTTTTAAAGTTTAATTGCAGTTTTGATCTTCTATTTTAGTTGAATCACAAAAGTAGTTCATCTATTTTGTTTCTCTCCAGTTTTGATCCCCTAAATAGTATTATAGTCCAAAAGTTGATGAAATTTCATTTTTTTTAAATCGTACTACACCATTTATAATCATAGATTTCATGTACACTTATTGCAAATGAGATCTTCAGATATGGTGTGACTTAAATAAATGCAAAAAAAAAAAAAAATTCATCAAGTTTTGTACCGAAATTCTGTTTGGGATCAAAACTGGAGAGAAATAAAATGGGAGACTACTTTCACAATTCAGCTAAAATAGTGGGATCAAAACTGCAATTAAGTCAATCTTTAATCTCATCGGTTCATTTGATATTGAATGATTCAGATTATATGTTCAATTAATTATTACTAAACAATTTCTATTAAAAAAAAAGTTGTTTTTATCTTTCATAATAAGATCATTTAAATGACACTAATATCTCATTTAGTTTTAAAAAAACATCAACATATCATATTATTAGAGGTGATTAGAATATACTTATAGTTAGATATAATTTATTAGGTTAATTAAGTTAAGAGAAATGTATAAAAATGCATCATACTTAAATTTTATAACAATTCTTCACATAATTATTTGAAGTTTTACTTTTCTCTTTAATTATTTATTTATTTTTTAGGCTCAATCATGATTTTTAATACTTATACCGACTACAAAAATTGTGCATAACATTTGTTTTTTTTTTTCCCCCTTTTAACTTTATAAAAAGATATTAGAATATTC
>JBBPBT010000629.1:3141380-3165229 GCA_037974875.1 Cicer bijugum | reverse complement strand
TTTTTAAAATAATCACTTTTTTAAATAATCATTTTTGGGATATTTACTCTGTTTAATTTTTAAATTTTTTGAATATTACATTTCATAATATAATTACAATTGTTGAATGTGAAATTTTGAAAATTCAACATTTTAATTGAATATAAAATTTCTGAAATATAATTTATTACTATTTTTTTTTTCAAAATTTTTGAAAGTGTTAGGTGATGAATAAAATAATTTTTTCATCTACTTGTGCGGTGGAAAGTAAAAATAGAGGGATGAATGATAAATTTCTATGGTATATCTTCTATGATAAATTGATAATGCCTTTTCATTTTAGTAAAGTAATCCTCGTTCCATGTACAATGTTTTTTCCTATTTATATGTACCATAAATTCATGCTGAATTATAGTAACTACGAGTTTAAACGGGGCAACTGCTACTACTCTTTTTATTTTATTTTTTATTGAAATTGGACTGAGTTCAATTCTATAAAAATTACTCTAGCTTTGAAAATAAAAATCGTGTGATGTGCAAAAATTAAAGTGCAAATAACATTATTAGTATTTTTTCCATCTAATTGAGTTAACTGTTTAATACAGTAGTAATGAGTATTGAGTAGAGGTGTGGATTGAACTCAGCCTCGCTCATTCCAGCCGGGTCTGTAGAGGCCAACATTGGAATGGGCTAGCCCAAATTTATTATAAAAATATTTGAAAGCTTTCTTATAGTATATGATGTTTTCTTTTTGACAAATTACAATATGATATTTATAAATGAATGTCACTAATAAATATATTTATATTTATATCTTATTCAACTGATAAATATCAAAATATTAAATATTATATTTTTTTGTGAGTTTTTTATGATGATAATTATATAATATTTTCTATAAAAAAGATAAAATAAATATATTCATTAAAATGAGACAAACATAAGAGTGTTTTTTATGGAATTCTGAATTCTGATTGCAAACAATCAAATCGTAAATATACTATTATGCCAATTTCGTAAAACAAATTATTTTCCAAACAATAGTTCTCTTTGATGAACGAGTAGAAGTTTGTTGTTGCTGATGTGCAGCTCCCCTCATACTGTTTGTTTGTGCATAGTAGATTGATCCATGATTTGGGCTTTATGCTTCCTAAACCCTAAAACAAAAGAGAAACATATCTCAATAGTGTCTGCTTCAAAACGTAAAGAGTTATAACCCCACACAACTAATTAGGACCTAATCGAACTAAACCTTACTCTTATCTCTGGAACAAAATTTGGTAAAAAAAAAAAAAACCGGTGACTGATTTAATTCTCAATTGGAAAGGTCAAAAGCAACTCTCTCTGCCCATGAAAATCTTTCAGAAAATAAAATATAACAAAGTCACAATAATGACTCCAATTGATTTGTAGCATATACTTGGCAACATTATGTAAATAAAACAAAAGGCAAAAGAGCTTCAAAACTGAACCATTCCACTTTTATGTATCATATGAGTGTGTCATGTAAAAAATTTAGAAGCACTGCTATTCATAATCTTATTTGTGATTAAAAAAAAATTGACAATTGTGGAAACCAGTACTTATAATCAAGCCGGTAGTAGAGAATTTATAATATTAATCATATGGTATACGGACATAAACAAAAACAAACTAAAAATTAGTTATGTATTTAATATAAATTTTGAATCAAATATATATATTTTTTTACTCATTATCGTTCATGTTTGACACCAGTGAAGATTTTTTTTACGGAAATATTTTCTCATCGCCAGGGAAATGCGTTATTATTTGAGAAAATATGTCGACATATTTAACCAGGGAAAGGAGTAAATGTGAATTAGTTAGGAATTTTGATACTAAAATGATTGTTTATCCTAAAAAATAACATTAAGTAAATAAGTAATGTATTATTTCTATAATTTTGAAATATGATAAAATTATAAAATATCACAAATATTTATTTTGTTAGTAATTTCTAAATCAAATTTATTAATAAAAGAAATATTTAAGGACTAAATTAATTGCTGAAAATAACTAACAAAAAAATTCATCTGATAAAAAAATTCATTTTTTTTTTGGAATTTCTTCTATTAATTTATTATATCCAACTTATTTGATTTATAGTGTAAAATAAATAGTAGGAGTTTGAAAAAAAAGCTTTATGATAATGATTAGGTCTCTAATATGCATTTATGTAGTGCTTATAATAGTTTCTTACGATATTTTCGGTGTTACACCAATCATTTTCCATTCTTGAAATTTTTACTATCTTAAGAAGCCATCATCAACACTAATTTCTCCTCATTAAATGTAGCATAGTTGGGCTTCTCCTCTTCTTAATTGAAACATTCATTTTGATAATGACTCAATTTATGACACTTATTAAAATACAAGGTATTTCTTAAGAGATTGACAGCCGAGACCTCAACTTCCTCTAGAACCATCATGACCACTTCCTCTTCCTCCGTCCCTTCTTGAGTGACCGTGTGTATTACAATGTGATCATAAGGACCATATATCAAACCTTGTGACTTTTAGAGACTATTGTAACAACGTCTTACAATAAGTGTTTAGTCTTTGTATTATCGTATACTTATTGTATATAGTCAATATCGCAATGCAATATTTTTGAGTTATGACAACAATAAAAAAATGTAGCGTAAATCAAATTAATTGTGGCCAAAAGGTTAGACAACGGTTTATAAAGTGTGGTGTAAGTGGTTGTGGCCTATTCATTATAACAACAGATTTTTATTTTTCCCACCAAATGTTAAAAATCGTTGCTGAAAACATTCAATGTGGCCACAATTTTTTTTGAATTTTTCAGACCACGGTTTATGAGTTGATTTTGCCAACGTTTTCATAAATGTTGCATATACAGTTAGACCACAATTTTGTGTACATTATTTATGAAGAAAGTAAAAGACAAAATACTTTCATATTTTATTACTACAGCCCTAAGCTGTTTATATAGAAAAAGAAATAACAATAGTAACACTAAGTAATAGTGACAGAATAAAAATAAACATAATATAAAATAAAAGAGAATAAAATCTAATTTCTATTTTATTCTTCAACACCCCCCCTCAAGTTGGTGCATAGATATCTGTCATGTCCAACTTGGCTATCAGTCGCTCAAAATTGGGTCTTGCCAAACTTTTTGTCAAGATATCAGCAGTTTGCTGATTGGAAGTCACAAATGGTAGGCATATAACTCCAGCATCAAGTTTTTCTTTTATGAAATGGCGGTCAATCTCAATATGCTTGGTTCTATCATGTTGTACAGGGTTGTGAGCTATGCTTATTGCTGCTTTGCTATCACAAAACAATTTTAAGGGTGAGTCAACTTTCATTTTCAGTTCGCCCAAGAGTTTACGAATCCATAAAAGTTCACAAATTCCTTGAGCCATTGCTCTGAATTCAGCTTCTGCACTGCTTCTAGCGACAACCCCTTGTTTCTTACTTCTCCAAGTAACTAAATTTCCCCAAACATAGGCACAATATCCGATGGTGGATTTTCTATCAGTAATTGATCCTGCCCAATCAGCATCTGTAAATATAGAGACTTCTCTGTCATTAGTTTTCTTGAAGTACAAACCCTTTCCAGGATTGGATTTCAAGTACCTTAAGATTCGATAAACTGCCTCCAAGTGTTCTTCATAAGGAGAATGCATGAATTGACTTACAACACTCACAGAGAAAGCGATGTCAGGTCTAGTGTGGGCTAGATAAATAAGTTTGCCGACTAACCTCTGGTATCTTCCAATCTCTACAGGAACACTGCCTTTCTCCCAAAGTTTAGCATTTAAATCCATAGGAGTATCTGCTGGTCTGCACCCACTCATCCCAGTTTCTTCCAAGAGATCTAAGATGTATTTTCTTTGAGAAACAACAATTCCCTTATTTGAGCGAGCAACTTCCATACCAAGAAAGTATTTAAGCGCACCTAAATCTTTGATCTCAAATTCTTTTTTCAAATTTTTCTTCAATCTTTCCATCTCAACAATGTCATCTCCTGTGAGAATAATATCATCTACATATACAATTAGAATTGCAATTTTACCAACATCAGAGAACTTCATGAACAGAGTATGGTCTGATTGTCCCTGCATATATCCTTGCCTTTTGACCGACTGAGTGAATTTCTCAAACCAAGCCCTTGGAGATTGCTTGAGACCATAAAGGGATTTTTGTAGTTTGCACACGTTTGAACCAAATTTATCTTCAAAGCCAGGTGGGCTATCCATGTATACTTCCTCCTCCAAATCACCATTCAGAAAAGCATTCTTTACATCAAGTTGGTTAAGAGACCAATCTAAATTCACTGCCAAGGACAAGAGAACTCTAATAGTGTTTAATTTGGCAACAGGAGCAAAAGTCTCTGAGTAATCAATGCCATATGTCTGAGTAAACCCTTTAGCAACCAAGCGTGCCTTGTATCTTTCAACTGTGTTATCAGAATTATATTTCACAGTAAATACCCATTTACAGCCAACAGTATTCTTTCCTGTAGGTAACGTCATGACTCTCCAAGTTTGATTCTTCTCAAGAGCTCTCATCTCCTCAAGAACAGCTTCCTTCCACTTTGGAATTTTAAGAGCCTCCTGTATATTTTTTGGAATTTCTACAGTAGACAACTTAGAGGTAAATGCAGCAAATGAAGAAGACAATTTTGAGTATGACACATAATTAGACAAAGGATATTTAGTGCATGATCTAACAGGTTTTCTAATTGCAATAGGAAGGTCTATATCAGGATACTCGACATGACTCTTAAGAATAGAAGAAGACTTACCTGTATCAAGATGATGTGTTGGATTATCTATTGGTTCAGAATCTTGGAAGGGTCGGAGAATGGGTCCTTCATTTCTCTGTTTATGGTTTCTTCTTTCAAAGACATTTCCCTTCCAAGTAGGGCCAATTGTAGTACACCTGCTTTGTGTCTCTTTATCTGAATCATTATGTTGTGGCATTTCAGATGGTCCTTCATTATTATTAAGATCAAGAATTTTATCATTGTGATTTAGATTTGAAATTGTTGCCCCCGAATCTGTCGAAACCTCATTCATAAGTGGATTGAGTTCCAATATAGATTCTTGGGCATTTTCTTTTGGTGCATCAATATAAGTCTCAGAATTTGTTGACAACACTACATCACTTAAAGTAATGATGTTTTCAAAAGTAAAAGATGAATCTTCCTTAAAATTTCCCCCTTGAAGATGAATGTCAGTAAAAAATGGTTGATTTTCAACAAAAGTAACATCCATGGTTACAAAAATTCTTTTTGATTTTGGTTCAAAACACCGATACCCCTTTTGAGTTGGAGAGTAACCGGTAAACACACATTTTATTGCTCGTGGATCGAGTTTGTCAAGGTGTTTATGTTCATGAACAAAAGCAGTGCAACCAAAAACTTTTAGTGGCAAATCAGCAGAGACATTAGTCAAAGGAAAATAATTTCGAAAAACATCAAGAGGTGTACGAAAATCTAAAACTTTAGATGGCATTCGATTAATTAAATATGATGCAGTTAAAACAGCTTCACCCCACAAATATTTTGGAACCTTATTTGCAAATAGTAAAGCTCTAGCAACCTCAAGAAGATGCCTATTCTTTCTCTATGCAATTCCATTTTGTTGGGGTGTATTAACACAAGAACTTTGATGAATAACCCCATTTGCAAGAAAAAAATCAGACAAAAGTATATTAAAATATTCTTTACCATTGTCACTTCTGAAGACTTGAATATCTGTTTGGTATTGAGTTTGCACCATTTTAAAGAAATTTTTGACAACCTGTCCAACTTCCGATTTTTCTTTCAATAAATAAACCCAACAAATTCTAGTATGATCATCAATAAAAGTTATAAACCATTTTTTATTAGAAAAGGTGTTTATTCTATTAGGACCCCAAACATCACTATGAATAACTGCAAACGGTTTTGATTGTTTATATGGTTGTGTAGAAAAAGAAGAACGGTGATGTTTAGCAAATTCACAAGTTTCACAATGAAATAAAGACGGATCCTTCTTAGAACATAATTTAGGAAATAAATGTTTCAAATACGGAAAACTAGGATGTCCTAACCGTAAATGCCATAACATAATATCATCATTATTAGAAGAAACAAAAGTAGATTCAAAGCAGGTACTTGTTTTTTGTTGGTCTTTGAAATCGAGTCCATTTTCAAGATAATAGAGTCCTCCACTCTCCTTAGCATTGCCAATCATCTTCCCCGTGCTCAAATCCTTAAAAGTGCAATGAGAATGAAAGAAGTTAGCTTGACAATTTATATCCTTTGTTAATTTAGTAATGGATAACAGATTACATGATAAATTAGGAACATGTAAGACATCTTTTAAGGTTAACTTAGGTGACAAAATAACAGAACCTTTCCCTGCAATGGCTGAAAGAGAGCCATCTGCAATTTTAATTTTGTGGTTACCTGCACAAGGACTATAAGAAGAAAATAGACTCGACTCCCCAGTCATATGATCAGTAGCACCAGAATCGATAATCCAAGTATGGCTGGGAGTGACACTAAGTAGAGCAGTATTTGAAAAATTACCTCTTTGAGCTATAGAGCAAGAAGAAGTTTGAGACTCAAGAAGTTTGTACAATTGATCTAACTGTTCCTTGGTGAAAGGAGATGGGCTTGAAGGAGACTGCTTCTCTTGATCAGATGTACCAGTTTGGAGTGCATGACCTTCGTTTCTTTCTTTTTTCTTCCAATTTAGAGGTTTTCCATGGAGCTTCCAACATGTATCACGTGTGTGCCCTGGACGTTTGCAATGTTCGCACCATGGTTTCTTGCCAACGCTCTTCCCGTCTTCATTTTTAGTGACTAGGGCAGAGCTTTCAACCTCACCAACAGAAGGTGACTTACCCATCATAACACCTTGTCTCGCCTCTTCTCTTCTCACTTCTGAGAACGCTTCCCGAAGTGATGGCAATGGGATCTTTCCCAATATTCTGCCTCGGACTTCATCAAGCCGCTTATTAAGCCCAACCAAGAACATGAATACACGGTCATTCTCCTGTCTCTTAAGAAACAAAACACTGTCCTCACAGCACTTCCAATGATCATCATAGCATAGATCCAATTCTTGCAATAGTGTCATCAATTCATTATAATAGGTAGTGACATCTCTATCTCCTTGTTTGGCATGCCACAATCGTGATTTGAGATCGAAAATTTGAGCTGAATTATGAACATCAGAATATGTTTCTTTGACAGCCTCCCAAACTTCCTTCGCAGTAGGCAAAAACATAAAAGGTTTTTTGATTGTTGATTCCATATTACTCAGCAGCCAAGCAATAATAACAGAGTTCTCAGATTTCCAAAACCTGTAATTCGGATCAGTTGTGGCAGGCATTTGCACCTCTCCTGTTAGGAAACCAAATATGCCTTTACCATCTAAAATCAATCTTGCGGTTTGGGACCATTCAACATAATTTTTTCCGTTTAGTTGCTGGATTTCAACCTTGAGGGCATTAGAAGTTCCCTCATGGCCAAAAAAGTTGTTGGAAAAACCATTCTCGCTGCCTGGGCCGCTGCCATTGCCGACTGTGCCGCTGCCATTGCCGATTGTGCTGCTGCCATTGCCGATTGGGCCACTGACACCTGTGCCATTGCTACTGCCGCCTGGGGTGTTGCCTAAATTGTCGGCGTTGTTGACTACTTCTGAGTTTTTACCCAAACCATCGTTGTCGCCGCTACCCATGAGGGCTACCTTCCATGGGGTACTGTGTGCCATAGCTCAGTTGGTTGGAGCGCCAAACCCTGATTGTGGAAGGGTTGGAGCGCCAAACCCTAATGGGTTGTGGAAAGGTTTACAAAACCCTAACCAGAGCTCTTGATACCATGAAGAAAGTAAAAGACAAAATACTTTCATATTTTATTACTACAGCCCTAAGCTGTTTATATAGAAAAAGAAATAACAATAGTAACACTAAGTAATAGTGACAGAATAAAAATAAACATAATAATATAAAATAAAAGAGAATAAAATCTAATTTCTATTTTATTCTTCAACAATTTATATTTCAGACAACACATTTATAACATTGTCCAAAGTATATGCCACGATGCTAACACGTTTATCCCACACTTTTTTAGATGTTGTCTATTTGTTTAGGCTAAGATTATGAAAAAATGCTATCTATTTCCATGTCTAACCACATTTTTATAGGTGTTGCTAAATGAAGTGTGACCAAAAATAAAAAAATGTTGTAGTAACGCAAAATATTATACAAATATATGTCATTTAATTGTCAATAGCTAAAGTCAAATTAGTTTGAAATTAACCACTAAATACAACTAGACATAATAGTTCAACGTTAATCATGATTGCTAAATTAAAAAATATATATCGCCTAGAAATGAAATGCAAAACATGATTGCAATAATTAACATATACGTAGAAGTAATGTTTTCACATTCAGTCGTGGAACTTTCTTAGTTGGTGGTAGACATACTTTTATTTTCTCATGTTCATATTCATATATGTATAATAATGTCTTAATTCCCTTAATTAGTGAAGTAGCAGTATTTCATTGATTGACATCATTTAAAAAGATTTGACCTCTTAATCATGCAAAACAACTACGCAACTTTTGAAAGCTATTTGTTGACCATAATCTGCCCCATGATGAGCATAATATTTAGCGTACAATATTGACAAACCAAGATTAACTTAACTTACCAAAAGGGATAAACATACACTCGAAGAGTCATGACCCCATGAATGATTCTCAAACACGGCACATATGTGGCCCTTTTGTTGTTTCGATAAAACAAGCACGTAAATTGACATGCAAATAAAGACATAGGTGCTGATAGGTTTATTTATCTCATTCAACTCTCTCAATTTGTTTCTTTTGGGAAGAATATTCTTTGCTAGAGATAAAAATAAATTAAACCAGGGAATAAAGTAAAAGAAAACAAAGGGAAAGAGAGTAAGACAAAATCAAAAGGATAAAAAAGAAAATAATTAAAACAAAAGTAATATAAAAAAGGAAAAATAAAATGATGGAAAAAGAGAGAAATAGTAATAAGTGAGAATCTCTACTCTTTTGCATGCTCGATCACCCAAAAAATACACAACACTCCCCTTCATTCATTGATTGATTAATTACCAAGCTTTTCCCTTATATGGTTCGTACCCCACTTCTTTTTCTTTTTCCTTTTTCTCCTAAACTTTTTGGTATATACACATTAATAGTCATCATAAATATTAAAAAAAAAACAAAAAAAAAACATGGTACAATTCCAAAACCAAGGCTCCATCTAGGTTAAACCTCAAAAACGCTTTAAGAATCTTGTGGACCTTGAACACTCAAAAAAAATACTTCCTCAATTATTTTTTATAATAGACAAGTAGATGTATTTGATAATACAGACTAATTACAACAATTTTTTTTTGTTGACTAAATTGCCTATTATAAAAAAAGAACCGAGTAGTATAAAATAAAATAAACGAGTCAACTCAATCGAGTACAACTCTGAGATGAATATCTTTGAGAAGGCCCAAAACTTGCTGCATAGTGGGCCTCTTCCCTGGTGACTCAGCCGTACAAAGATACGCAACTCGGAGACTCTCAACCATCTGACTCTCTGAGTCACCACCACCGAGTTTAAGTCTTTCATCAAGCGCCCTCACTCCATGACCCTCTCTCACAAGCTTCCTAACCCAAACCACCGTCTCAGCCGTACCGGGCTTCCCCGTTAAAAGCTCCATAAGCACAGCACCGAAGCAATAAACGTCTGTTTCGGTGCTGCAATTCGGAGGACATTGTTGTCCGAATTTTCGAAATCCAAAATCGGCGATTCGTGGCTCGAAATCATCGGCGAGGAGGACATTTGATGTCACAAGATGGCCATGAACGACGGGCTTCGATCCGGCGTGGTGGAGAAAAGCTAGTCCACGCGCCACACCCACAGCAATACGGTGTCGTGTTGGCCAACCCATTTTTTCTGGTGACGTGGCACGTGAACCGACGCCGTTTTGAATCTCCCACGTGTCGCTACTCCAATCTTCCACGTTAGTCTCACCCGTTGGTAGCTCATGTAGCCACCTCCCTAAATCACCGTTTGACATAAACTCGTACAACACTAGCTTTTCCTTCCCTGAAATTTCAATTTCAAAAAATAATTAAATAATAGAAACCACAATACTAATTCAGCCAAATATATATATATATATATATACATGAATAAATGTAACATTGTAGAGCTCCATTTTTTTTTAACTCAATGTAATGCCTCATTTTATTATTTTAGTTGTACTAGTATTTTAGTACTAAATCTATTTATTTTTAGTTTAGTTTGTAGATGAAATAATAAACAATCTCATTATTGTAAAATTTTTAATATTTAAGTTGACTTAGATTATACGAATATAAAATTTTAAATCTTATCCAATCTTATAAATTCACTTAAAATGAATAAAAAAGTAATGTTAATTTTATTTTATTTTCTATATAAGATTAAGATGAAACATAACGTCGCTGATAAATGACTTTTACCAAAACATAATACATATGAGTAGAAATTAATTATGTACATAAATGCTCCAAAACAACCACTAGTACCTCTATGAGGTACAAAAAATTTCCACTAGTACTAGTAGTGCAAGTATACCAGTGTATTTGTTTTTTTGTTGTTCGATTACCAGTGAACGTATTTGTTTTACTAGTGATAGTATGTTCTCCATTATAAAATCATTTGTCTTTTTTATTTTCTCGATGATAAATAAAATTATTTTATATTAAAATTATAATTTCTAAATCTCTATAATTGTTCATGTATATAAAAATGATTTTTTTTAAATAATAATAATTTTAATATTTCAATGTAGAATTGAGCTTATAATATAATCAATAATCATTATTGTTTGATCATTAAAACTATTTAAATTTTTTAATAATTATTTTAGTTGTGATGTAGTTCAATAAAAAAAAAAAAGCTAAGAACTGGAAATAGTACTTGCATAAATTTCCAAACGTAATGATAACTTATGAGTAGATTTAGGTGAGTAAAAATGGTTCCACGTTAGGAAATTTAAGAGCCCGTGAAAGTCATTTAATGAGAGCAGGTTCAAACCAAAAGGACACTGCGACAAAATTTTGGAAGCATTTGAAAGAAAAATAAAAATAAAAATAAAAAAGCGCAGAGTGTGGAGAGTACTATACCTGCAATACAGTAACCGGAGAGAGGCAACAGATTTGGATGCTTAAGTTGTGATAAGTCAACGAAAGTTGAAACAGCGTCATCATGATCAACGTCTCTCGCATTCTCAAGCACCTTGATTGCCACGTGTATATCACCAGGTAATACAGCACGATATACGGGCCCACACCTACCTTCCGCAAGTTGAGATTCTTTCCCAAAGTGTGACGTGGCAGCCATTAAATCTACGAAAGTGATATTCATCAATGGCTTCTCAAACATCACTACCGCTGCTGTTGACGGTTCTTTCAGATCAGCCACCCATGATGTTCCCGATTCTGTTTCGAATTCGAACGGTCCAGATTTCTCCATCTTCACCGTTAATTGCATCATCGGTTTCGATATTGCTATTGCCCATTTCTTCTTTTTCCTTAATTGCCTTTTTTTTCTGTAACAAATCAACACTGCACAACCACACAACACGACAAAAACAAGCGCTGACGCCGAGGACGCTGCCACAACAATCATGTTTTTTTGTTTTGACTTTTTTTTGTACTCCTTGTGAATTTCTTTTGTCTTTTTCAAATTTGAACTTGAATGAACCTTTGGTGTTTTTGAAGCGTTGTAGTTTTTGAAATTGAAGTTGTTGCCAGCATGAATGAACGACGATTTTCCAAATTTTTTGAACTTTTCTAAAGTAGTGGAGGATTTGAAGTTGTTGTGTGAGATGTTGAGGAATTTGATGCTGTTTAGAGGAGGGAATTCAGAAGGGAAACTACCGTTCAAAGTGTTGTTTGAAAGGTTTAGGTAAGAAAGTGAAGTAAGATAAGAAATGGGTTTTATGTTACCTTTGATGTTACAGTTTGAGAGATCAAGGTGGTTAAGGTTGGTGAGGTTTTGAAATCCGGAAGGTAAAGTGTTGAGATTGTTGAATGAAAGGTCAAGGATTTTAAGGTTATGAAAAGATGAAAGATGAACTTGATTTGTGAACCTGTTGTGTGAAAGATTGAGATTTTGTAGCGATGAAATTGAAATGGGTTTCAATGAAATGCTTCCTCCGAATCTGTTATTGGAGAGATTCACTATCAATAAACTTGAACTTCCCCAAAGCCAGTTTGGGACTTGACCTTGTAGATAATTCCCTGAAAGATCAAGAATTTCTAACTTGCTCATGTTCCTTAGATATCTCCATGAGATATTTCCGCTTAAGTTTTTGGATGGAAGTTCAATGATCTTAATCTCCCCCTTTGAACAGTTGAAGCTTTTTGTTTGGAACAACGAAGTGTTGAATCCAGAAACAAATTGAAAAGCCTTTGATACTAGGTTCTGGTTTTCACTGTTGCATGAAGATTCTGCGAGTGAAATTAGAGATACGAGAATCAAGAACTTAAAAAAGGGTTTCATTTTATTTCTTAGATGCATAGTCTCAATCTCATGTAGTATTATACCTGAAGGGAATGAAAGAAAAGAGACAGAGGTTGTTGTTGGTTTGGTATAGTGGGACTGTTTGCTGTTAGTTAATAGTGAAGTGGGAAGGACGGAACGGCGTTATCTCATGTGTTTTTTATAACGGAGAAGTTAACGGCACGTGAGTATGGTTACTCTATATAGTTGAATGAGAATTTAATGAAATCGGTACAATGGGCGTTGACTGTTTGATCTACCTCATGTAATTAGTACTAGTGAATAGTGATGTCACAATGAGGCTTTTATTTTTCAATAGTTTTGTATGTAACATAAATAATAATTTCTCCACTTTGAAATTGTGAAATTTACTGAGACAAATGCTTTTGGAAATTGGAATGGAGTGAGATACAAATATACATACTATACTATACTATGGTCTTTAATTAATGTATATTTTAAGGTGAATGAAAGGGATGGGGTCCCAATTCTTTAATTTGGGATTCAGAGAGTTTAAAAAGGGCATATGATGTAATGCTATAGCTAAAGTTGTTCAGATCGGCATGCAATAAATTCTCCAATCCCAAACCGCACTTACCAACTCTTTCAGAAAGTGCTTCAAACACTATCACAAGGTTTTGGATGTGGGGGGAACTTGCTTATGCGTCTATTTTCATTTATGATCAAAACCAGGGAAATAAATGTTTATTTTAATTTTGTCTTGGATGTTTACACTTTACGGTCTATATAAAATAAACACTATTGGTACATTATTAACATCATATGTACTACA
Source organism: Cicer bijugum (assembly GCA_037974875.1). Lineage (NCBI taxonomy): Eukaryota > Viridiplantae > Streptophyta > Magnoliopsida > Fabales > Fabaceae > Cicer > Cicer bijugum. The sequence continues at coordinate 3,151,880 of JBBPBT010000629.1, read as the reverse complement.
CATTTTGCATATTAATCAATTAATAAAAATATTTCAACAATTTTTCTTTTTTATGATTTACAATATATATATAATAATTTTAGCTAACATTTCGACCTACTAATATTAAGGTCTTACGAGTGGAATATCTAAAAACTACAATCAATAATTTAAATATCATCTTAACGGATGATGTAATGCACATGTCTTTTTTAATCAGTCAAACTACTTTAAATGTGATTTTAGCAATTTAGTAAATATTAGTTAAAAACTTCTTGTACAATAGAAAAAGTGATTAATTTCATAATTATAAATACACAAACAACTAAATAAAATATCTAAGTTATCGAATTATCCAAAATTATGAAAATACAGTACATTACTTCAAGGTAATTAATGGTATATTACCAATTAGATCTACTTAAATTCTACTTCAAAAACACAATAATTAAACTAAAACAACTTGAAGTCTATGTTTGAATATTTTAAATGTAGCCAAAACAAATACCAATACAGCAAAAAAGATATATAGTTTAAGTACAGGTCAAAATTTTATGTTGCTGTCATCTCTGGTTGACATATATGAAATCTTGAGAAATATTTATACGATTGTAGCTATTTATGTATGCCTACATGTTTGCAAATAGAAAACATACTAGTATTTTATTTTGTTTTAGCTGTTTCCATATATACCCTTTGAATTTTGCTGCAGATTGACTAAATATTGCAAAATTTGCAGAGTGCAAGAATTCAAAGGATGGGCTAAAAGTCCTTTTTGGGTTAGAAAAGAAATTATTCCAATGACAGAGCGAGAAGAAATTGGCAATGTATTTGTTTATTTTTCTACTATTTTCTTTGACAAACCAAACCATCCTTAGCTAGTAGTAGCTCATTCATTCAACAAGCAATCTATGCTATGAATTATATTAATATTAATATTCTAGATAAATGTACCAATTTGCTTTCAAAATGCAAACCTCTTTCAAGGCCAACCTCCAGCATTCAATTCTCATAAATGAAAAGTTACATTTTATTTTAAGTAACTGTTGATGAAATGGATCTAAGATCAATTATGAAACACCAATTATAGAGTCAATTTGCTTAATTTTTTTTTTTTGACTAAGCCAAATTTTGCTGGTTTAAACTATCTCTAATTAATTGATTGCTAGAGAGCTATTTGACAAAAACAAATAGAAACCAATTGATTGATATTGCTAAGTAATAATAGTAAAGAATAGTACAAAATTGAATTGGCAAATTTGCGGAAGAGTCAAGCTCCATTAACTGGGACATTTCCTCTCTATCATCATCTAACTGCTAGGACAAAAACAAATCACATGCAAATTAAAAAAGACCTTGACCAAATAATGCATGGCTAGTCTTCCACTTACTTCTCATCAGTCAACAATTTTGTTTTTGGTCCCTCCCTGTAAAATTCACCTATATATTTAAATATGTGCCTGTAAGTATGAAAAAATGGCAAAAAGCACCTACCTAAAATTAAATCCGAGTTCCACCCTACACGTTCGTGGAAAAATAAATATAAACATTTATTTGAGTGTTGAAGTATTTCTCATAAAGTCTTCGTATACCATGATATTTCTACTCTTCGTTTGAGATCCACCTCAGATCAATTAGTATAGTTTAATCTAAATAAAATAAATTACAATTTAAATTATATATTCCCATTTCAGAAAAAGACAAATAAGAAGGAAATGATAGAATGGTCAAACCGAGACAAATAAAAGACCATATGCATAGCATAAAATGGTTCAAAATAACAATGTGGTGGATATGGAAGTTGTCAAGTAGCTAGCTTGTTCCACAAATTCCAGATACTAGTGGCTGTCTCACCTGCTCATCCACGTGGTTTTGGCTTATCTCGTTTGCCATTTTATATATGTCGATTAAATTTTGGTGAATAAATTATGTTAGGAACAGTTATTATGTAGAACAAATTATGTGGTTTGGTATCGCCTAATCCACAACAATCCGAACAAATATTCCAAGAGAATGAATGGCAAGTCATATTTTAGGATATAGTATAGTATTGAGAACTCAGAGACTGAGATTTGAGGTCATTATAAAATAAATAGTGGAACTACACTTACATCTCTACCTGAAAGCTGGTACACCAATATCAATATGGTTTTTACTTGTGGGGAATTAATTACAAAACAATATGTTTTATGTTAGTGTATGTCTGTATCAGCTGAGGTTGTTATTGTTATATGCCTCTGCAACCAAAATTGAATTTAATACGGTGGAATCACATTTTTCACTCATTGCATATCAATATCAACACACAATTCTATATTTTTTTTAATGAAAAAATACACAATTAGTTTACAATCTTAGTAGAAAAAATTATTTAAAATACAAATAAAGTATATATTAATAAAATGAGAAAATATACACAATAAATACGTGGTATGTTCTACATATAATACTATCGTGAAGATGAGAGTATTATAAGGTTGATTTGGTGACTGAAACAGAGAATTTAAAAAATAGAGTGATAAAAAATCACAAATTCAATCATCACCATTATTTTATTTTCAACTTTAAAAATGTCAAGAAATAAAATGTCCAAAATAGATCATACTTAACCATCATAAGACAAGAGCTTAAAGGTCAATTAGCCTAAAAATATGAATTGTACTTAACCATCCATAATTTTTGTTTTGTTGATAGAAGTTAAAATGTTAATAAGACTAGATCATAAAGAAAATGACACAATATTTTAAAATAATTTTTCTTTACTTGAAACAATGCAAACTTTTTTTCGGTGTGATTTTTTTTATTAGGATTTTTGTTCTTAATCTCTCTTGCATTTTTTTTATCCCTCATCCAAACAAATTAAACTTAATTATATATTAATAAAATAAAATAAAAAATACTTGATATATATATATATTTAAAATTGAATACTTGATAACTAACTTAGGAAAATTTGAATTTAAAAAATGTGGCAAACTCAAAATTCAAGTTTTTTTGGGAAAAAGTACCTTCCAGAAAATTTAAATTTAAATTTGTTGGAAGGAGTAAAAAAATCCAAAAAGGATAACTTCAGTATTTTATATAATTGGTCGAGGGACGGGGTAAAAGGTACAATCTGGACGTATAAGGAGAACTTTTTTAAATTTTGCTTAACCAAGGCCTCTTAAAGCCCATTAAAGTTTTTTCAATAATGGGTTCATTGGGCTGAACATAAAATGATGACTGTTGCCTTTCGTACCCTCCATTTAGACTTCTAACCCCATTTTGTTAAAAATTCAATTTTAACCCTCATAAATACATTCACCTCAGCAGTAAAAAAAATTACCTCAAAATCTGACCCCTCGTTGAAATTTCTGGTAAGTAATTTTCCTAAACGAAATTTCCGGTAGTTATATTTTGAATACCGGAAATTTCAAATTTCCGGTAGTTTGTTTTGTGTATCGGAAATTTGGTCGTTTGAAATTTCTGGTAGTCAATCCGGAAATTTCAAAAATCCGGTAGTTTATTTATTTATTTATTTATTTTGAAATAGGGATGGAAAACACACAACCAGCATTTATAGATTTAACTGAAGCATTTACAACTAATTAAATTTTTGAGTCACGAGAAGCTGCCATATCATGGGCAAGAGAGATAGGTCGACAAAATCGAGTAGCTGTTATCATTACTCGATCAGACGTAGAGACTGGAAAGAGAGGAAGAAAATCAAAATTAATTATTGGTTGTGATAGAGGTGGAGAATATAAGTCAAATAAAAATGACATAGGTACTTCAACTAAAAGGTGTGGATGTCCGTTTAAACTTAGATCGAGACCACTGAAAAATGATGAAAGATGGATTATTAATTTAATTTGTGGACTTCACAACCATGAGTTAGTAGCTACTTTTGAGAATAATGCATTTATGGGACGCTTAACAGAAGAATATAAGAAACATGTTGACGCGTTCACAAAATATCACGTTGCACCAAGACACATCTTTCATATTTGAGAGATCGAGATACGGAGAATGTGATTAGTATCTATCAAATTTACAAGCGACAAAGTACATACAGGAATAATATGATGGGACCTAGAACTGATATGCAACATTTGTGGAAGTTACTTGAAGCTGAGAAATATACTTGTTGGAGTAGGACTCATGAGGACTCCAACATTGTGAGGGATATGTTTTGGAGGCACCCAGATTCCATAACTTTGCTGAACATGTTCCCTCTTGTACTGATCATGAATAACACATATAAAACCAACAAGTATAGATTACCGTTATTTGAAATTGTTGGTATAACTTCAACTGGGTTGACATTTAATGTTGCATTTGCTTATATGGATTCTGAACGTCAAGACAACTTTTGGTGGGCATTGGAGAAGTTAAAAGAGTTGTTTCTTTCAAACACGTCATTTCCTCAGGTGATTGTCACTGACAGAGAACTTGCTTTAATGAATGCAATTAAATTTGTATTTTCATCTTCAACAAATTTACTTTGTCAACTTCATATTAACAAAAATGTTGGAGCCAAATGCAAAAAGTATATATTAAACAAAGACATGCAATAACCCATTCTTGAGTTGTGGATGAAAATTGTTTATTGTTCTGAAGAGAATGAGTACGAGCAACTTTTGCAAATATTTGAGCAAGCATATGTCGATAATATTATTTTTTTTGACTACGTCTGAGACACATGGTTGAATCCTCGTAAGGAAAGATTTGTTGAAGCATGGACCAATCGAGTATTGCATCTAGGAAATACTACGACTAATAGGTATGTCATTAAAACTTCACATTTTGTATTTTATTTTATATATGATATATGATTAATCGAATATTTTTTTGTTTAAATATTTTTGTTTAAATATTAGGGTTGAGTCTGCTCATTTGTCATTGAAGAGATTTTTGGAACACAGTAAAGGAGATTTTTGTAAGGCATGGAATGGTTTGAATGACATGTTGAAGTATCAAATTATTAAGATCAAAGGTTCATTTGAGATAAGTAAGGGTGGCAAAGAGCATATACACAACAATCCATTCTTTAAGAAATTGACTTGGGTGGTATCCAAGAAAGCCTTAGGTGATATTGTTGAAGAATACAAGAGAGTCAGTTATGTCGGTAATGATAAAGATGTGTGTTGTTGTATACTTAGAAAGACTCGTGGATTACCTTGTGCGTGTGAGTTAGCACGATACAAGTTGGAAGGTGTTCCAATCTCATTAGATGTTGTTCATATACATTGGAGGAAATTAACCTTGAATAGTGATCAAGAGGATGAACAGTTGACAAATGATTCAGAGTTGGACATTACATCAGAGATGAATATAATTTGGAAAACATGGAAAACACTTAATGTTGCTGGAAGAAGGGCATTAAAGAGCAAGTTGCGTGAAATAGCATATCCGGAGACAACATCAATGTGTGCACCAGTGGATAAAATCAAAACAAAAGGTGGTGTTAAAAAAAAAGGCAATAACCCGAAGGGATATGATGTATATCGCGGCCCATCATACTTTGAGCATGTTGATACTCAAGTCTCCCAGCAAGCATCCAAACAATTTTCCCATCAAGCATCCAAACAAGTCTCCCATCAGGTTAAAATATATTTCCACGAGTTTCCTTCTTTAATTCATCCATATATTGAAGACATAGTTAATGTTAAAGTAGATGGAAACTATGGATATCGTACTATTGCTGCTTTACTTGGTCATGGTGAAGAATATTGGAGCATTATACGTCAACAGTTGTATACAGAGATTAAATCCAAACCTGATTTATATGTTGCATTATTCAAGGAATGTTTGCAAGAAGTGATAGAGTCTTTACTTGTAACTGAGTTGGAAAACCAAGGTAACGAGAAGTGGATGACCATTCCTGATATGGGTTACGTGATAGCAACAAAATACAATCTCGTTCTTGTTACATTAGCAAAAACTTTTTGTTTGACTTTTTCTCATTGAGGGGTGCACATAATGGAGATTTGTCATGTGATCGTGTTATCAGCATTGATTTTGTTAACGAAAATCATTGGGTTCAAGTTAAATTGAAATCTGCATGTTCGTTACCTCCACTTGCACGACATTGGAATAAGCATTGTAGCGATGAGACTACATCATGGGCTATCGCTTATGCAGGACGTCTACAATATTGAGGTTCTTTAGATTTAGAAAATAATTCAGATTATATATCTTTGGCAGATAATTGACACTTTTGAGTTGTATGTGGTTTTAAATGATATGATTGACACTTTTGAGTTATAAGTTGTTTTAAATGATATGCAGTTGGGTGCAATTTAGCTCGAAGTGATCGTACATAATTTCGGTACATACTCCATTCAACGTCGACATCACGTGCAACAAGCATCGGTGGTGTAGGAGGAATGTGTTGAGTATACCCAAACTGTCGAATGCACCTCTCTGGTAAATACGGAACCATCGTGAAACACAAACGCATGTATCCTGTAAATAATGACACAGACTGAAATCGTGTCACAACGTTCTCATCGTAATTCGGTGCCCAGATGATATCAGTATCCCTCAAAGCATCCAACTTTGCCCTGTAATATGCAACATTCCCTGATGTTTGTTTCGCAGTCCAACGAAACATCCGTGGCATCGACGAAATATGTTCATCAAAATCCCGTTTACAAATATCAGGAAAATGTTCATAAATCCAAGTCTGTAAATAATAGAAATATAGTAAAATTATTAAGGTGATCAAATAGTTAAAAACATAATGATAAGTATAATAAATATAATAGTACCTGAAATAAAGATAAATAACTTCCAATATGTTTGGTAGCAGGCAATGTACTATCTCTAAGATAGTCATATAACACAACAAGTGCAGCCGGTCCCCATGCCCATTTACCACAACTATCAAGATCTTGAAACAGAAACAGATATTTTGCTCATACAAGTGTAAAACTTTTATCAGCAAGAATAGTACACCCTATCAAATGAAGTAGATATGTCTTTACTGCACAGTCATATCTACGTTCATGAAGTTTCTTAAAAAATACCTCTTTCAACCACTCAAAACTATAAGAGGCCCCTCTATTAGTCCTAGTCTCAGCCACAACGTCATCATATGAAACTTCCAACAACTGAACAACATCAACAATTGCCAAATCTTCATTGATATTTGCGGGAGGTGTAAAAAACTCTCCAGTACATGGGATGCTCAAAAGACCCCTAACATCGTCAAGAGTAATAGTCATTTCATCGAATGACAGGTGAAATGAACTAGTCTTTGCGTGTCATCTCTCAACAAAAGCAGATATCATATTACCATCAATCATATGCAAATTACATCTTCTCATAGTACGTAATCCAGATATATTAATCCAATGATCAATTTCAGCAGATAATTGATATCTAATATCAATGAATTTGTCTTGTTTTTTGCCATTTGAAACAACTTTCAAGGCACGTCTATCCTATTTAATTAAAAATAACACACAATTAAAAATTATAATATGTAATAAATTATAATATTATAACTACAAATAATCTTATAACTATAAATAAATTATTAAATTATAATGTGTAATAAATTATAATGTGTAATAAAATAACATATAGTAGAAATATATTATAATATGTAATAAAATAAATAATTTACTAACCTGTCCATTCCACACATTAATTGCAATATGATGCTCATAATCGGTAAGGACAGAAAGATCATAAGGACCTCCAAGAAACATCGGCTCTTTAGGCTGGTCATACTGTGGCTATTGCTCATACTGATGCTGGTCATACTGCGCCTGGTCATCCTGCGGCTACTCATATTGCGGCTGCTCATACTGCGATTGGTCATCCTGTTCTGCATCGAACATAGGATTTTGGGTGGGCTGCTCATCCAGGGGCGCCTGCCTTTCCTCATTCATTTTTCTCCTTTTCTCAACAGCAGCTCTCCTATTTGATTGTGTAGGAGGCCGAACTCGAGAATGATCGCCATCAATTTTTGCTCCTCTGGTCCTCACTAACAAAATTCAATAAAAAAATTAACAAAATAAAAATAAAACACCAAAAAAGTGTACCGAAAATTTCAAAAGGGATGAAATTTTCGGGAAGCTCACCGGAAATTTGAAATTTCCGGTAGTCAAAAATACATACCGAAAATTTCATTTTTGAAATTTCCGGTAACCCGTCCGGAAATTTCAAATTTCCGGTATTGAATTTGAATTACCGGATTTTTCAGTTTTCCGGTGACCTTCACGGAAATTTCTGGTATGTATTTTTAACTACCGGAAATTTCATACCTTGAAATTTCCAGTAAAATTTTTTTTTCAAGAATACTTACTTTCCGGATTTTTCAATTGTTTGGTACGAATGTTTTATTTATTTATTTTTCTTTTTGTTACTTTTTTACTGAATTTTTTAAAGATATTTTGGGTATTTCACTCAAAAAACATTAAATTAAGGGGTAGGAGTTTAATTGGGGGTACGAAAGGCTACAATCTAAAATGATCTACACCGAATCAATCTGGGTCTAAAGAATTGTACAATGATGTCTCCCAAAAAAAAAATGTGCACTACGATATCATAGTTCAATGATGCCTTTTTTTTATTTTATGAATAGTTCAATGATGTCTCCCTCCTTATATCATAGTTCAACCTAAAATATTGCAAAATTTGCAGAGTGCAAAATCCAAAGGATGGCTTATAGTTTAATTAAGTAGCTTACAGTTTTGTTTTTGTGTGTCCAGAAAATTTTAATGCAACAACTTCAAAAAAATTAAAACATAAATAAAAAGTTTGTTTTTTAGGTTGCATTTGCAAAATTGTGAGCAATTTATATAACATTCAATAAAAATATATCACATAAATAAATTTATAAATGGAATACAAATGAATTTATAGATACTATTTCCGTATTTACTAATTTTTATTGGATGAGAAATAAATTACCACAATTTTCCCAAAAAAGAAAACATCATATTTAATAATAAGGACAAATATGGTAGATAGATGATTCTTTGGATTTTTACCACACAAGGGTCAGTCACGATTAATCAATTGTGCAGGTTCTTTTTTTCTGAATGAACACATGGACAATTGTCTTCTACAAGTTCTACTTAATTTATTCAGCAAACAAATTAACAACAAGTGTAAAGGACAAATGTATACAAATATGCCATATATGATATCGGAAATGCAACAAATGTTATTTAGATATCCCTCAACTCCATGTGTTTCGGATGACAAGGTTTACACAACTACTCTTTACCTGATTTAACTATGTTGTGTTTTTTTTATTCCTTTTTTACTTGCTAAAGCATATACCCTAATTAGTAATAAAAATATTATTGTACGTGTGGCTTGCTTTTAGGATCTTTGGCTTTTGCCATAAACATTAGCAACATGTACACATTTGTTTTGTCTAAGTAGAATTTGTTTTCCCTGTTTTTTGGTTAAGTAAATTGTGAGTTTTTTTGCACTAAATGCATGTTTAGAAATATAAAATTTTAACTAATGCTCCCAAATTTATACTCCTAAACTACATTTCAATAAAAAATAAAAAATAAAAACCAATTTTACCTTTATATATATATAAAAGGCAAACTTTATTTTGGTTTGTGGTATATGTTTGTGTTTTAGAAAATTGAAAACAAAAGTTTTCTATAACATATTTGTATTATGAAAAAAAATATTTTAATTTTTTTTATAACGCAAATGTGTTTCGGAATTTGAAAAAAAAAAAATTAGTATACAAAATTGAAATTTTTTAAAATACAAAGTGTATGAAAACACTTTAAAAAAAGTTTTTTAGTATACAAAATTTAAATTTTTTTATAAATTTTTTCGAAACTCAAGTTGAATTTAGTGAAATAGAAAAAGCTTACTTTTTTTATAAAAATAATATAAAAAAAAACAGTTTGTATAAAATATAAAAACAGGAGTATAAATATGGGAGTATTAGAAAAAAATTCCTAAAAATATTTTGAGTTTGTCAAAATCATAATAACATCCTAATATTGTTGAAATTATAAAGTATAATTTTGTTAGCCTACGATTATTTCAGCACCCATCTAAATATGTACAAAAAATGATGGAAAAAAAATGTTATGTTTACTTGTCTTCGAAAAAACATGGATGGCCCATAATAATTGTTTTACTAGAAACAATGCCCAGCCGAAGCCACTTTCACATGTTAGAAATCTATTAACTTAAATGTATTTTTAATTTATCTATTTTGTAAAAGAAATAATTTTTTGTCTCCTTGTTTTTAAAATTAAATGACTTGCTTTGGTCTCCACTAGTTTTTATTATACGACAGTTTCATTAAAGATACAACACTTGACATTTGTGAATTGAATAGAATAATTTTTGTGTCATTAATGTTGTACTTAATTTTAGTATTTATTTTATTTACATATTAAAAATACAAAAATTAAAATTTTAAATGATTTATCTAAATATTTGAAAATTTTAAAATATTGTCGGATAATCTTTTTAAATTATTTATATAAATATTTTATATTATTTTAAAAAAGTTAAATAAAAATAAATGAATTTTTAAAAATT
>JBBPBT010000629.1:3104190-3132797 GCA_037974875.1 Cicer bijugum | reverse complement strand
TTTTGGGTTTTTTTTTACAGGAAACTTTTTTTTTTCTTTCATAATTTCATTTGTAAGCAATATATTTTGCACACATTTATAATAATAATTTTTTCCTATAAGATGTTAAAGTTAGTCTGTAAATAAAAAAAACAGTTTACCAATCTAATATATATTATGGTTTTATTTATTTTTTATTTAGTTGATAAAATAAGTATTTATAATTATTTTAATTTCTAACAAATACTTTTGTTCTCTGTATAATTATACATAAAGATACTTATGTTATTATAAATGTGCACTACTTTGTTTGTTCTCTTTCTTTTCTTTGAAACCAAACTACTAAACAATTTATTCATTTTGTATTACTTTTCTCCCTTCCTTTCCTTTCCTCTACTTTTGTTTTGTTGACACCAAACAAAGCATAAAGGTGTATGCGATATTTTACTGATCCATGGGGACAAATTTAAAAGCGTAATAAACACAAATGAGTAACGACAACTGGATTCGTAACTCATGATTGGAGAATCTTATAATGCAGGCAAATTCAATTCAATTGAATTACTACTTTTTTTCTCTCCAAGCGATATGCCAGGTGGTTAATATTAATAATAATGGAATTATTATTATTATTATTATTATTATTATTATTATTATTATGTGAAAATGAATGAATCGATGGTTGTGACTCGCAAGCTTCACGTCATCAAACAGCAAGAAAATAAAACAATTAAAGAAAAAAATCAAGAAAATTGAAAAGGGAACAAGTTCGATGGTTACGTGGCATCTACTCAGTAATTATAAATAAAAAAATAGAAATAAAAAACGAGTAAGAATCTGTAGTAATAAATAAAAAATAGAAAAAAATTAATGGTGGCATATACTATCCCTTATAAAAGAATCTATGTATGTTACACATTCTCTCTCTTAATATGAGCCAAATGTACATGAGAATTTGTTTAAGCACAAAAACAAAAACAAAAACAAAAACAAAAGAAAAGACACACTCTCTCTTACATAGAAAACATCAAACCAATTAAAACCACATTCTTCTCCTCCATCAACCAAAACAAAACACCTCCTCCATTTTCGTTTTTTCCATTCATCCATGGCGGACGTGCTTTCTCAAAAGGCAAAAACACCATCAAAGAAAGAAACATCGGGTCTTTTACTTGGTCGATTCGAAATTGGGAAGCTTCTTGGCCATGGAACCTTTGCGAAGGTTTACTATGCTAGAAACATCAAAACCGGTGAAGGTGTAGCTATAAAAGTAATCGATAAAGAGAAAATCCTAAAGGGTGGTTTGGTTGCACACATAAAACGCGAGATCTCAATTCTTCGCCGTGTTCGTCACCCTAACATCGTCCAACTGTTTGAGGTAATGGCTACAAAAACAAAGATCTATTTTGTAATGGAATATGTTCGTGGGGGTGAACTTTTCAATAAGGTTGCAAAGGGTAGATTGAAAGAAGAGGTTGCTAGAAAGTATTTTCAACAGTTGATCTCCGCTGTTGGATTTTGTCATGCTAGAGGGGTTTACCATAGAGATCTAAAGCCTGAAAATTTGTTGCTTGATGAGAATGGTAATTTAAAAGTATCTGATTTTGGTTTAAGTGCTGTTTCTGATCAAATTAGACAAGATGGTTTGTTTCATACTTTTTGTGGTACACCTGCTTATGTTGCTCCTGAGGTTTTGGCTAGGAAAGGTTATGATGGTGCTAAAGTTGATCTTTGGTCTTGTGGTGTTGTTTTGTTTGTTTTGATGGCTGGTTATTTACCTTTTCATGATCAAAATGTTATGGCAATGTATAAGAAGATTTATAAAGGTGAGTTTAGGTGTCCTAGGTGGTTTTCACCTGATTTGTCTAAACTTCTCATTAAGCTTCTTGATACAAAGCCTGAAACTAGGATTGCTATTCCTGAAATCATGGAGAATAGGTGGTTTAAAAAAGGCTTCAAACAAATTAAGTTTTATGTCGAGGATGATAGGCTTTGTAGTGTTGATGATAATAATAATTTTATTGACAATGAAGATGATACAGCTTCTATAGCATCTTTTTCTGATTACTCCGTTTCGGAATCGGATTCTGAGTTTGAGACTAGAAGGAGGAATGCTCCTTTGCCTAGACCTGCTAGTTTGAATGCTTTTGACATTATTTCATTCTCACCTGGTTTTGATCTTTCTGGACTTTTTGAGGAAAAAGGCGACGAGAATAGGTTTGTGACAGCTGCGCCGGTTTCCAAGATCATCAACAAATTGGAAGAGATAGCTCAGTTGGTTAGTTTTTCTGTGAGGAAGAAGGATTGTAGGGTGAGTTTGGAAGGTACAAGAGAAGGTGTGACAGGACCATTGACTATTGCTGCTGAGATATTTGAACTTACACCTTCTTTGGTTGTTGTTGAGGTGAAGAAAAAAGGAGGGGACAGAGCCGAATACGAGAGGTTCTGTAACGACGAATTGAAACCTGGATTGCAGAATTTGATGGCAGAGGAATCAGCAACTTCTTCAGCATTGTCACCACGTACCGAACCGTCTTTACTACGTGTGCTTTCTGAACCAGTTCATCTCAGCATAACTTCGGACATTGATGAATCTCCACGTTATTTACCTGAAGAGTGAGATAGAGAAGAGAAAATTAAGGTTCTTTTATGTTTGTTCTTTATAGATTGTGTATGATAAATTTTTTGTTCCATCATGATGGTCCTCCTTTTAGATTTGCTCCTTGACTTGAGCATTAGATGCTAATGTATTTTGTATGTCCAAATCCAATTCCTATACAAAGAAAGGCTAATTGAAATTTAGCTAATAATGGAGGATATTTTTCTATGTTTTTCTTTGGTGTATTGTTCCGTATTTGTATATTACTTTTGCTTCTTAGAGCATAGCAACTAGCAAGTAGTGAGAAAATAGCAAAAACAGTTTAGTGCTAGTGCATGAAGCATTACAAATGTTTTTTGGCTTTAGTGCTTGCTACATAGTACATATTAATTTTAGAAGTTTGAGATTGACGCTGCCTTTTAAAAGTAGAAACTCACAGTCTTCTTGGCCCTCACTATTGAGATGGTGACCTAATTGCGGTGTTTGTTTTGACAAAAAAATAAAAGAAAACAATATAAACTAGGTTTTAAAGTCGTAATTTGTTTTCTCTTGTTTTAGTTGAGTTGACACTGATTAAGTCACTATATCAAACGTTACAATAAGGAGGATCTTGAAATAGATCAAAACCTGGTTTGGTTATATACATATCAAGTTAGTTGGTTATATTTGTGGATTGTTGTTTAATTCTTACAAAGTAACTATTTTCAAGAATAAAGTTCAGTTTTAAGGCTGTGAAATTGTGGGTTATGTATCTCAAGTTGTCAACACATTCATTTTGATTTAAGTTGCCTTGAGAAATTTTAAAGGGTTAGATCTTGAAATTTAACTGTCAACTATGTAATCGTGTTTCTGACTCAAAATAGCTTGATTGTGTGAATTTATGATTTCCTGACTACAGGAAATCCAAATCCAACATTGAGTTGCATACACTATATAAGCCATTGTTTCATACAAATGAAGGATCACTTTATTTTGAAAATTGAGTTGTGATTGAAATTTTTGTTATTCAAACATTGAAATGTAATCATTTTATTACTGTTTGATTGTTGTAATATAAACAATGCTCCAAATCGGTCATAAAAAATTTATGATTGGCGAGGTATTGGATCCGTTTATTATAGATTTTTTTCAAAATATTTTACTATTTAATAATTTAAAAATTATTTTTAGAGATTTTTAAGAAAAACATAAACTATTTTGTGTGTGTCTATTGCACTGAAAATCACTTTAAAAAAAAATCAGTGATAACAAATGATTTATTTTGAGAAACTATTATAGGAAGCTTTTTATTTTAAACAAATTTTAGATTATTTTTGGATTTTCTTTTTTTCGAAAAACAGACAAATGAAAACTTTTAAAAGTGACCAGTTTACAAAAAAAAAGATATAACAAACAATCTATCATTTATTAAACCGTCGGTTAGTTTTTATTTTTTTATTTTTTTATTATTAGAGCAAAATGTATATGAGTTGCAGGATTTTACTATACCTTAATTTTTAAAAAATTACATTGATATTTTAGTTTTGTATATTAAATATTTTAATATTTTATTGGTATCTTATGCTTAAAATAAATACTCAAATTTAACCACCGTGACATAGACTGCACTCTTCCAAACCTCATGATGTTAGAATTTTAAGGTTGATATTTTAATTTTGTAAATTGAAGGTACAATTTTTATACAATCCAAAATGAATTCCCTACAAATTTGGTGAACAATGAGAACACAAATGAATTTATTATAAGTATGGAAGCTACAATAAAAACAAAGTTGGACTTTATAACTAACTATTTGAAGCAACAAAAACATCGCGTGAAGTAAATGTGATTGTGAATGTGAATGCAAATGAAAGTGGTCCATTCCCTTGCAATGCCTTTCAATCATTCATGTGAATAATTCCCAAAACTGTTGCTTATTCCTTGAATGCAGCTAACTTGCAACTCCAAAAGCTATCCATATTATTTGCATAATCAATGCTTGGTATGAACTCTTGCAAATTGCATTAGCTTTTTTTGACTTCTCTAATATACTATTTAAAGTCACCCAACCTTTCCCTCCACAAAGGTAGAGGATTTCAGTATATTTAATGATCGTAATGATAAACAGATTGTAAATTAGATATTTGTTTTTCACAAAATACTAACAAATAATATTCATTGTTGACTCAAAAAACTATAAATTATATATGATTTAATATTTTATTTTCTTGTCAAATTTTTTTCATGGTTTAATTTGATATCTTATTTATCATAAGGAAGATTGTTGCATTCCGTCATTAGACCTTATATGTCTCTTACTACATGCACATGTATAATTAAATTATTTATGAATGATTATAATAATAACAAATGATTTATTTATTTTAAAGAAGTCAAAATGAGAGGAAGTGTGGACAAATAATATTAAAATATGGAACAAAAGGAATATTCCAATGGAAGAAAAAAAAATTCTCCATTCAAGGTATTATTATTATTATTATTATTATTATTATTATTATATTTTAGGTAATATTACAAATTTTATAGCAATAATATATTTTCTTCCACTGTGAGTAATATTATTGTTATACCTTTGATTGTTTATTTCTCCATTTGACTGAAATCTCTTACTAATATAAAATAAATAGTAAAAGTTATATTTGAAAAAATATAAATAATTAATTTGAATAGAGGATTTGAAAGAAGTGATAATTAATTTACTTTTTTTACATTGGTTAAATGGTAGCATATTCAAAAAAAAAAAATGGATGATTGGAATATATTATTTTTAATTTTAAAAATCTTAAAATTTTGTAGTCGAAATTTTATTCGTTTTTCCTTTTCCATATAACATTCTATACTAAGCCAGACAAAAGGGGATAATTTTTTCTAAAGCTAATAAAGTAGCTTATAAAAAACACTAGAATTTGAGGGAACTGACCTTACCACAGGAAAAAGCCAAAAACAAAAGTGAAACGAGGGACGAGATGAAGCTCTTAATTAAAAAATTAAAAAAATAAATTATTTTCATTTTCATCCTCTTTATAGTGAATTATAAATAACATACATAGTTGATAGCAGATAAATATATAATAGATATAAAAAAATCATAAAATATATTTTTAATCGATATTGAGAATAAATTAAGATGAAAAAAAAAGTATAAGGTAAATTATAAACTAAAATACTACTTCCAAACACCTTAAAAAATCTACATAATAATAATAATAAAAATAATACAATAAACTAGTGAAAACACTAAAATTAAATATGTGTTATTTGAAGTAGTTTGGAAGAGTTAGATAATTTTTTAAAATTATTTTTATATTTTTTGTTGTTGTATGTAGACATAATAATAAATTTTCACACAGATGTAAATTCTTGAATTTAATTTTGGGATAAAATATTTAATTTAATAAAATAATATTTTTTAATTGAATTAAAATCTAAAACTTATTTTTATCTCTTTATAATATAATTTTTAGATATCATTATAAGGAGGTGAAAATAATTTAATGAATTTACGTAAGTATTCCAAAATCCTTTAAAAGTTATTAGAATATTAAAGAGAAGAAAAGAGAGATATCATTTTTGTTGACATGATTGTTTGAAGTGAGTATATGAGGTATTATTGGAATATTAAAAGCAAAAGAGGTGTTAGGTAAACAAACTTGAATTGTGGATGATAAGTGGTTTGGTTATAATAAAAGGACAAATCAAAATGGAACTTTATAAGAAGATAAGCTAATCTTAAGTCAAGCCTGTCCTTCCAGGATTCGCTGCACAATAATTTTCTGTTTGGGTGTTTCTTCAAAGTCATTAATTAAAATGCCCTACACTTATCTTATCACAACCATTTCACGATAAACTAATCTTCCACACCATATATATGCCAAAACAATTTCAATGTTATCTGGAAATATTATTTTACTCCTTCATATCTTTTTTTTTTATTTGGTGACATATTCCTCCATATCTTTAGATACTACTACCTCATTTTCTATACGGAGAGGATTCTTTTGTAAAAAAAAAAAAAACATGTCCTGTCTTTATCAAAAAATATTAATTAATTTTTTTAAAAATATCTTTAGTAATACAACAAATTAAAAGATGAATGACTTCTTTTTTTAATTATTGAAATATAATTTTGAAAAAATAAAAGAATCTATATCATTAACAAATTTAATATGAAAATTATTTTATTTTAACTTTTTATACATGTATGAAACGAGTCGTACATGTAGAAACGGAAATAGTATATATTGTATTCAAGTTAGTTATATTTAATTTGTTTGTTAGAAAAAAACATCCATCATCAAGAGACACGTTATCCACCCACCATCAAGAGACACATAAGCTATTTTAGTTAAATCGTTAATTATTTATTGATCTATATGCCAAAACTATAAACAACAAAAAATTTGGGATGAAGTTTATAAAATTTAGTAAATATACTATATATATGTAAGATTTTAGTTTGATCGTTATCCTTCATAAGATTTTAAGTGTGGCATGCAACTCATAAATTTGGAGTCTTATATATAGAGATTATTAAATATAAATAGTATTCAACATAATTAAAAACTAAATATTACAAAAGTATTGAAAAAAATTATAACAAAGTTAGTTTTACATACATTCTATCAATTCGAATATATAGTAATAACATCCAATTCTTAAAAAAAAAAAATCCAACACTAACAAAAACATTCATTCACATAATATTTGAATATGATGCTTCCTACATTTTTTGTAGTGATATAATATTTTCATTTAAATACAACAATATAATTTTTTTTATTAAATATATTAGTGTAAAAATTAATTCTGTTATATATATATATATATATATATATATATATATATATATATATATATATATATATATATATAGTGGCTTGTTGTTTGATTTACTTAATTAACAATCAAGTTATTTGTACTCAATTTAGGTGGGACAAGGATTAAGCACCGTGCTACCATATATGAGAAACACAAGTAAGTGATGAAGTTTAGACATCAATTAATTAGTACTATTATATATTAGAATAAATTATCTTAAAAAGGTGTATGTACCAGAATAGGTTACGTGCTGACTGTTTGGTCACTAATGTGGATAACATGAGTAGGTACCTCGATCGTGACTCTTTGATTTTCCGTGTGTTCACTGGAACCTTTATTTTTTGGAATTTATTCAATCTAAAAAGATAAATAATTGTTTGGACTTTTGGATGCATACCTTGTTAAATAGTTAGGGAACAATAACTTTCAACTGAAAATATAATTGAACAGAAAAACATACACGCAGGTTTAGATAACGACAATACAAATTGAATCACTGACATGGTTGAATCATATCCTCTAGAATTTTGGAAAGCTTTTCTCCTTTGATTTTTTTACACTATAATTGATGATATAAATGTTGGATGGCAGCAATCCATATTGTCTCGTACTATATTAACTAATTCATATTTACAAAATCAACTTATAAATTGAAGAGTATTCTACATAAAATAAAAAGAGATTAACAAAATATTTGAAAAGATTAACAGAATGTTTGAAATTCCAATAAAAGAGTATTGAATGTGCCGTGATATAAAGTTCCAAGAGAGAGCTTCTCTTTGTACGTGCAATCGTGCTATATTAAATTCAATTTTCAAACACATTAACAAAAGTTTACATGAAAAGACACGTTTTATCTTATAAGTTGATTTTGTAAGGATAAATCAGACATCCTAATAAAGAAATCACAGGGAATATATTTATCCATATGAAAACTTTATAAATAACAATTAAATTTTTTTAGCCTTGTGAGTACCTTTAAATTTAATGTATGATTTTAAATTTAATGTATGATTTTAATTCTAAAGTGCTGTTCATTTTGAAAGCTCCCTTGAAGTTCTTTTAGATTTAATTAAGTGCTGACTTTTTTTATTTAATTTGTCTTGAGCAAAAATGTAATTCTAGCTATATATATAGAATTATAGGAGCTCACTTTGATTCTTGTTATTCTGATATTTCTTCTGGGGTGAAAAATAATGAATCGAAGAGAAATAGTAAGCACATTTCTATACATAGTAATTTCACCTTCATATATGAAGAAAAATTATATGAAAGAAGTAGAATTGAGAACAAAGTTGCAACAAGATGGGTAACACAATTTGATATAAGAGCACCTTCTATCAAAAAAGAGAGGAGCCTATAAACATATTTTTGAAGCTACTATTGATTATACTGTTCATATCCTTGCCAAACCCAAACTATTTCATTTAGGGAAGGCTTTAAATAATGATTCCAGAATTTCCTATATTCCAATGTCTCACCAGCAATTTTATTGACCTCAACAATATAAAATGATGATGTAACTTCAAAAATTTCTGTATCTATACTTAGTTGATCATTTAGCCCTGTTTCCATTCCTTCCAATCTAATGATCCCATTTTTCTTCATAACCTTAAATCTACCATCTATTTGTGCTATCTCTTCAAGTTTTGACACAACTATTGAAGGTGGTCTTTTTGTAGCAAATCTTGCATTCTCTCTTTCATTCATATCTTTCTCAAACAAGCCTGAAAGATTGAATCCTGAAGAGAGTGATATTAGATCAAATGCATTGAAACAATAAGGCTTCATGTTGCATTCATCATCTTCAATAACACACATTGGACTTGGAGTTCCATATGAACTACTTGATGGCGACGATAATAAATCAAAATCAAATGCATTACGAACATCTGAGATATCGCCGCGTGTAGGCGATAAAGGCGGTAATTTAGGTGCTTCAATTTGCTTATAATCTTTTATAAACCAACTATTTTGCATGATTTTGTTAATAGTAATTCTTGTTCTTGGATTAGGATCAAGAATTCTATAGATAAGCCTTTTAACATCGGAACGAAACCATTGTGGAAACTTGAAATCGGCTTTTGTAATTTTCTTATACATTTCCATTAGATTTTTATCATTGAAAGGAAGAAAACCAGCTAATAGAACATAGAGAACAACTCCACAAGACCAAATATCAGTTTTAGCTCCATCATAACCTTTTTTCCTTATAACTTCAGGTGCTACATAAGCTGGAGTACCACATGTTGTGTGTAAAAGACCATCTTTTTTCTTTGATTCCAATAATGCACTTAGACCAAAATCTGAAACTTTGAGGTCACCATTTTCATCAAGGAGAAGATTTTCTAGTTTAAGGTCACGATGATAAACCCCTCTCTTGTGACAATGATTAACAGCTTCAATAAGCTGTTGAAAATATTTTCGAGCCACATCTTCCCTTAGCTTACCTTTCGACACTTTGTCGAAAAGTTCGCCACCTTTCACGTATTCCATTGCAAAATATATCTTTGTTTTACTTGCCATGACTTCATAGAGTTCCACAATATTGGGGTGTCTAACAAGACGCATCGCCGAGATTTCGTGCTTCACTTGTTCCTTCAAACCTACTCTCATGATCATTTCTTTGTTAAACACCTTGATGGCAACACTTTGTCCTGTTTTCAAGTTTCTTGCATGGTATACTTTGGCGAAGTTTCCTTGGCCAAGCATGCGTCCTACTTCATATTTTTGCATTAGAATTGTTGCTTTCTTATCCATTTTTTTTTTAGTTTCTTTTGACCTCTATTTCTAAGTAACGTAGAACTATTTTGGTGTACCAGAACAATAACTATTTTGGTATACCAAAACAATAATCGCTATGTAAAAACATTGATGAGGTTTAAGCATGAGAAAGACAAAAAGGGTTGCTTTGTTTCTATGCTCTCCATGTTGTTAATGTGGAGATGGAACTCGAAGAGAAGCATAGAAAACATGAAGGCATGGGAAGCTGGGTGATGGAACCACAATCCCTTTGGAAGGGTTGAGGCAAAAGGGTATTCCTCTTGCTCAACAATAATAAAGGCTTTTGGTAAATATGGTTAATTATGGTTAAATTCGTTTAGAGAGAAATTTAAGGTAACAAAACACCAAATCAAGATACAAAGTAACTGTAATGTATAAAAATAGTGAATATGGAATGCATTTATCTGAATTTGTGATCAGATATATTATTGTTCTTCCCTTTCACTGAACTAAGTTAAGCAAATAAATAGAGGGAAAAAAGTAAATAAAATCTAAAATAAAAATTAATGACTGAAATAAAATAAATTTATTTGACTGTATAAAAAAATTAATCTACAATAAATTTATTTATTTTTTGTTGCTCTAAAAAATTTAAGGTTAGTGGATGATCTATTTTCTTAAGATAGAAATTTTTTTAAGATTTATTGAATACTTATAAAAGGATTTACATTTTAATCCATTCAATAACACTAATGGTAATCAAATCTACAACTGATATTTAATTATATACATATACAACACATCAATTGAGATATCTTTTATAATGAGATGACTGAAATTAAAACAAAATTAAATGAGTTATATGATCTAAATTAGAAGGAAAAAGAATCATAAAAAAAAAATTAAAACAAAATGTCATGAAATTTTCTGTAAAATCAAACCCTTTCCCCCACAGATGACAAAATCAAACTGAATACACCGAGAAGGCAATAGAGGCCCAAGCATAGTAGTCAGCACAGACTTGCAGCAGACCAAAGCTCCAGTGTAAGAAAAAGAATGAGCAAAAAATAACCTAAGCTACCAATATTCCACCAATAACGATAACTTCGGATTTTAATAAAAAATTGAGAGTAATTTTGTCAATATTATAAAATTGTTTTTTAGTATCTCTCTCCTCCGCTCCAAATCCACCAATTTTGAGGAACCAAAAAATACTTTATATCGAATTTTGATCTTCTCTCATTTAAAAAAAATTGAACCAATCAAACTTCATTGTAAATATTTTCTGCTCTCTTCTTCAAACACCTCGAACTAAACAAACTATTCACAAAGGAATCAAACATATGTTTAATTAAAATCACTTCATTTTTCTCTTTTGAACCAAACATATATTTAATTAAAATCTCCTCATTCCTCCCTTTTGAATCAAATATATACTTAATTAAAATATTTATCATTCCCTTTCCTCTCTCTATTAAAATATCTCCCCTCCTCTACTATATATACCAAAAATGTAATGGACAAATAAATGTAAGTAGATGAATCTTTTTATCTTCTGTAACCTAATTGCTACGGCCTTTCTTTCAAAGGACAAAGTTGAGAAATCACACGCGACTTGCATATGAATCTATTTCAGCCAGACGTAGAAGCTAGGGAAAGTTGCTTCGACTGGAATCGATATCGATTTCTGAGTGAACCAATTGTGTTTTCAGAGAAGACACAAACATCTTCTAAGTTCAAAAAATCATGATTGAACATTGTAGATGTGGGTCTGAGACTGTTCAACGTAGGACACAAACATCTATATGTAAGGTGCTTTGATAATATCAATGTTTTTTCAACCAGAGATAATAACATCTGTAAGTAAGGTCTATATCAGTCAATAAATTAGTACAACACATTAA
This sequence comes from Cicer bijugum, assembly GCA_037974875.1. Classification (NCBI taxonomy): domain Eukaryota; kingdom Viridiplantae; phylum Streptophyta; class Magnoliopsida; order Fabales; family Fabaceae; genus Cicer; species Cicer bijugum. The sequence goes on along the minus strand of JBBPBT010000629.1, from coordinate 3,120,773 downwards.
CATCATCTAATTATAAAACTTATGTATGCAGAAAACATTATCTCTGATCTTATCATCACTAATCAGTAAGATATGAAGTAAATTGCTAAGTATTTAGCTCAAAATGTTTTCGAATCAAATAGCATGATATAATCAATTGATATAAAACATTAGAGTTTAACATGCTCTCTTAACAGGATTTAAACAATAACAAATCAAGAATATAATCACTTTTAGGATACTTTTGTTAACGAGACAAAAAAAGTATTTATCATCATGATAACACGGATGCGAGTTCATTTGAACAGTAACCATGAGAAGCAGAGAAAACATGAAGGCATGGGAAGCTAGGTGATGGAACCACACGCCCTTTGGAAGGGTTGAGGCCGGTAAGAATGATAAAGCCTTTTGGTAAATATAGTTAACTCGCTGACAGATAAATTTAAGGTAACATAACACCAAATCAAGACACAAAGTAGTTGTAAACTGCACCTAAGTTAAGCAAATAAATATAAGGATTGCTATTATTGCGTTAAGTTAAATTTATGATAATCCACTAGCCAATAACATCAACTTTTGTATGCAGTATTACAGTGTCAACCAAAAATATGTAATTAAATAATACATTGTTGAAAGAAACATTATGCATCATGCAACTTGAAGATTCAAAGACCAAATGTATCTTAACCTCATCAGTATATTCTATGCCGCCTCATCAAGGAGAATGAAAAATGTTAAGCAATGCAATGTAGTCTGGATTAGCTTAGTGGACACCTCACATTCCTCGAGTTACTCATGCGAACTACCAGATCAAGTACAAAAAAAAAGATATATCAAACGAGTCCCTCAAGGCTATGCATGTCTGAATATTATGAGTCACTCAGATTCAATAATCGCACATTATATTTCCCCAAAAGCATCAAGTCCACTGCCTGTTAACCAAATTTTAAGTCTCATAATCTAATCCTACCGAACACTTGCTGCTTTCAGGTTAAAGTGATCCGAGAAAAGGATTTGAACTTGGTCTTTCACTGCTGCTGCTCGTATATTTGCATGTAAGTTTCTGAAAGCGCAACCAAATGAGGAAGTGTTTCTGAAACGTGCAAATCCTGCATCTCATACCTAGAAAATCAAAGTGTTACGCCTTAAAAAATGTTAAACACACATTCTATTTATACATTTTTATCTTAACGAAAATATAGCTTACCATAGTTCTTCTGATTTTCGTTGCACAAACGCCCTATAGGACCCTTCACCAGGTTTTCCATCGTGAACAATATTTGCAATCAAATCATATTTAGTGCGCAATTTCTCATTTTCTTTTGGTGTTGGTAAGGGAATGTAATCCTTCAACTCCAGGTTCTTCACAGGAAAGTTGACTGAAATAAACATTCATTGGATTAGGGTGAACTTAGAAATAACTGATATTAACTTGAATAAATTTCGGTTCATTTCAATTAAATTCCTACCTAAAGTAGGATTCTTTTCCACAAAAAAATTGTTCTTAGTAAATCGCCGCATGTGAAGAATCATATACTTAGGCAATCTGGTAACACGATACTGCATCCTTGCTATATGAGGACGGACCACCTCTGTAATAGTCTCGCCGTCAAACTTTTTTAGTATGTTAAAGAGTGGAACCTGGAAACCAAACCTTATCAGCAAGCAAGAGAGGGATAGATAAAACCTCTACATTTAAAACTAAAATGAACTGAAAACAGAAAAACAAAATAGAAGGGACTTCATCATAGAATTGCAAACAGAACTAATCATCCTTGCTTCAGTAGAAATCCTACTATTTTTTTATGAAGCATTTACCTCATGGCATATTCGAGGCAGAGGATTCAAATAAAACATCTACTTAGGCAACACTAAAATGTCCAACGGCCAAGGAAAAATATTATGGGTTGCAATTTAAAAGTATAAACCCTTAGTAATGAGATATCACTGACGTTAGTCCTCTCGGTAAAGTAATGATTGACATTGACATGGTCTTTACAAAAAATTAAATGAATGCAACAAAACAAACCATATAAGTCATGACAATGCTCTAGTCTATTTCACTTGGCTTCAATAAAATAAAGTTGTTTTACCAGCTTCATGGAAGCTAAGAGCTATGCAAATCTATGTGAACTGTAGAGTGTCTTGATACACACAGACCGCATGAAAGTTGAAACCAAAAAATAATGTTTGTAGATAAGATAGTAAAATAGCAGACAGGATGCACCCCATCTAGCATGCAAAACAACCATAATCAAAACATTTACTTAACAAAGTAATAGTTTTTTAATATTGGTTTTAAAGTGACAATAAGTTACCAGTCTTGGTTTTACAACATCCTTCTTGATGTTCATATCCACATTTTTCTAATTTATACATGTATGATGATGTATCCCTTTGATATACCAGCCAAACTAACAAGAATCAAGCTTCAACGTAGCAGGGAGGTTTTCGAGTTCAACCCTGATTTTGGAAATCGAGGAAAAAATCAAACCCGCTTAAACATTTTTCTCTGTCGAAATTGGGGCGGGTTTGGGCGAGTACACACAGGTTCAGGCCACGTTGGCATGCCTGTATGTAACAAGCAAAATGACATTGAGTGAGGAAGTACCTGGGGTATTATATTTTTCTCCATAACATCCTTGAAAAGAGGTGGCGGGGGCAAGTCCAACCCTAACATTAGAAATGGCATTTTCGAAGTCTCTTTGACAGATGCATATCGCCCGGTTCCCCCATCCAAAAGTTTCTCATTGTTGTTTTGGTCCTCAATATTTTCTTTCTTTTCAGTGATCCTTTTGTTAGGAATCTCTTTTACAACCTCAAGTTCACCCTGCAAGCACCGTAAATTTAATAAAAAACACGACTCAAGTGACTAGTTACAACTTACAACCAGAAATAATATATCAACAAAAAAAGAAATTAGTGTGAAAAGAAGAACCTGAAAACATTCATAAATTATGCTCATATTCTTCTTGGAAGTTTTAAGATCAGCATGCAGCGTATTAAGAAGCCACGAAATGAACTCAACAGGGTCAGACTGTGCACCTATCCGAAACCGTTTTTTACTAGCTTTCATCACTGCTTGAAGAAACTCATGGGGGCTGACCTGTTGACATGCATATTAAAGATACATACCAAAATTTTAAAAATGTATGTATTTTACAATGACAGCATCAGAAACAGACCTGTCCTTTAAAGTTCCGTGCATGCCAGATCTTCCTAGTGAGTTCACCAAATCGATGAACAAGTGGAGATTTGCAGTGTTGATAGTTTTCAGGGATAAGAAAAAAATTCCTCAAGGGGGTAACTCTCATTAAGGATTGAATTGTTACATTCACAAAATCAGTCTCCTTAATATTATTAAGTCCCACCTGAAATATTTTCATATAATGGATAAAAATAAGCCATAAAGCATCAAGCTTGAAACTGCCAATCAACAATAAGCAAAATTTCATTTTCCATAAGAAAGAAGAAATATACCATTCCAGGAAGATAACTAGAACCATCAAGTGCCCTAGACCACTGCTTATTTTTGTCAAGTTGTTCAACATCTTTTGCAGTAAACCTGCAGATAGGTACATCCTAGAGTTAATCTTTAAGTTAAGTCAACATAATGACATGGTAAAGTGAGCATGGAAACGTATGTGATAACCTAAAAAAAAAATTCATTAATGGTAGAGATTTAAAGGTTTCTATGCAACTTTGAATTAAGGGAAAAAAAAAATCTTCTAGGATGACTGACAGTGATAAAATGCATAACAAATCTAAGTGGGTAAGGGTAACTGAATTCATTGAGCAAAAAATCATGACACAATTGACAGAATGACCAAAACCTATAAAAAAAAACATTCTCTAATCTACTCAATATATAATGAAGAGAAAAATTATTATTAATGACGTAAGAAACAAGCATAAAATAAAATGTTGTCAAATAGCAACTATAGTGGCGCGCGCTATAGCACCATAGCATAGCGGAATTTGAACTAACCAACATTTCATGTGATCTGCAATTGACAACATTGACAAACGGACAACACTGTCTAGGGCCAAGGCCAAAAGCAGATACAATGATAAATACATTACACAAAAGATAAAAATATCATAGTTACTGGGCAATATGTTTTTGAAAAATTGCGCACAGCAAGCAAAGCCAAATGAAAAAATTAGACACACCTTGGGTTCAAGACATGCCGAATGTCATCCAATGAAGGATCATTAATTTCATAGCTATCGGGAAGACAGTAGACTTTTTCAGTCCGGAGATTGATATAAACATGGTGGCCAGCTTCCAAACTATGTGTATACGCATGAGATCTCTTGCCCCTCCCTTGGTAATACTTACCACAAACCAAACATGCATACACATTTAAATTTGACAAAGAGACAGAACAGAACTTCTCAAAGTCAAAATCCAAAACCTGCACACAAAATCATACAAAAATAAAATACATACTACATATGGAAACTAGCAAAATACATATTCCACAATAGACCAATTAATCAAATACCTGTCTATTAACAGTATCAAGATATGGACAATCCTTCCGAACCTCCACCTGGCGACTATTTCTTCCCCCAAATAGTTGTTCCTGTGAATCATCTTCTTCATCACTATCATCATCCGCATCATTTTTATGCCCATTATGCTTAGGCTTATCATTCCTACTGTCGCTTCGGTAATAATCTTCCTCCTCATCAACATCAGCATAATTATTGGCCAATCCAGAAAGAGGATTTGCAATGTTGACAGGAGGAGGAGAGGGGGAAGACTCCTCATCCACTCTTTGCCTTTTCGATTCAGAATCAAGCCCTTCCTTCTCTACCCTTTCCCTTTTTGATGTCATGTTTTTTGCTAAAACACTTTAAAATCAGCTACAAATACAACAACATTATATTATTAATCTCTTTTGTAACAAAAAGGATTGTGAAACTAGCAAAGAGATGCTGTGCTACAAAAACCCGACTGCACTGTCAATGTAAACCAAGTAACCAGTGCACGATGGCTCACTATTGGTTGGCTAAAAATTGGGACACGAATTGCCTGCGGTTGAAACTGCACGCAGTTTCACACAGTAAACGATCTTGACCGTAAATTCGAGTTTGGATGGTTCAAATTACATAATAATAAAACTAACAGTAACTGATATCGATCATTCATTTTAGATCGGGCAGTTCACAGCAGTAACTGAGTCACACAGTTACTGCACCAAATCCATTTCCAAAAAATTGAGGCGAGTAGGGTTTGTTCGCTCTTTTAGGTAGACCTAGGGCTAATACTTAGCACGACCAAAGCCAGCAAACAAATAGAACAAAATCACTCCAAAATAGAATGAAGCATAGGTAGTTAATCAGCAACAAATTACAGCAAAATCAGCAAGCAACACGGATAATAACGAAAATCAAACAAGCCAACAGAACAAAATCAACAACAGGACGAAAATCAAACAATAAAATCAGAAGCGAATGTAGCGAATTAGCAAGCAAGAGAACGAAATCAACAAACTACAAAATGAAATCAACAAGCAACGGAACGAAATCAAAATCAAGTAACTGCTTGCTTACTGTGCGAACGGAAATACAACGGTGTGCAGGGAGGCAAACGAAACTGAGCAGTTAAAGGCGAACAGAGCGGCGGGCAGAGAGGAAAGCCGGCGCGTAGAGAGGGAAACAGACGACTGACAAACGGAGTGAGCACTGAGGGAGGAGGACGTTGAGAGCTGTGAGAATCGAGGGAGGAAGCAGATTATATTATTATTTTCTAAATATCTTTTTATTTTTAGAACTACAATAATTTTTTTTAAATAAAGTGAATTAAAACCCCTAAAAAAACGAATTAAATAAGAACAAAAATAAATAACTTTTTTGTCAAAAAAAAAGTCCTAATGACCATTTGCCACCATCATCAGGTTGACAGTAAACTTAATTTTATATCTTTCTATTATACTTCTATCCCACCTTTTTAACAAATTACTTATTCTTTCAAAGAAAATACAAAACAAACTTTACTATATATTTTTTGGAACATTCAATTTTAAAATGAAATATATAACAAACTTAATTTATTTTTTCGGGAAAATAATTATATTTAAAAGAATGAATAATTATTTTGATTTCAAAATTTGTAATATTGTTCGTTAATATAGTGTGTTTGAAAGAGAAAAAGAATATAATTACATTACCGATTAACGTCTATTTGAATTTTACACAGTGATATAAGAAAACATCAAAAATTAATTGTATAAGTCATTCCAAACATATGTATAGTCTGTTAATAAATTACAAATATATTTTTAAATGTCTTTTTTATTAATAATTTTATAATTAAATAAAAAATATATATATTTAAAAACTAAATTAATTTATTAAAATTCTATTTAAATATCAAAATCTCTAATAAAAAACATAATTAAAAATAATTTTTTAAAAATTTTAATACATTTAAAAATTGTATTATATCATTACCTCACACATTTAAGAAAAATTAAAATAAAGAAAAATCAAAATAAAGTGAAAAATTCGGGACACTTGAATGCACAGTATTTAAAGTCACTATGTTTTATGTTTATAAATATTTCAGTTGATGAGTTAGAAAATATGAAAAGAATTTTAATAATAAGATTTCTAATTTAAATTCAAAAATAACATAATTATTACTTTATTAGAATCTATCCAAATATTTTAAATATTCTATTTTAATTTTAAAAATTAAACTTTAAATACTCTTAAAAAATTAAAATTTCAGAGACATAGAAATATATAGAAAGATTTTTAAGCTTTAATATTCTAGAGGAAAAAAAAAAAAAACCATGTAATATTGATTGGTGGTGTTGTACACCATTATAAGTCGGCTATTTCCAAATAATAATGTTGTAGTGTCATAGGTTTGGCCCAAGGAGGTGGATCGGCCTTTGCAATGACCCACTCAGTCTGCCTAATCACCCTCCACGTGGACTCCCATTTTCCGACACAATGACACGTACCTCTCTTCCCAACACATTACAGCATTCATTCATTCATGTCAATTCCCAATTTACTTTTCTACCCTCGTCACACCCTTTCGACACAGTCAAAACTCAAAAGACCATAATACAAATAAAGCTGCTAATTCCAATTCTACACTATGATACGCTCACGTATATCTCTCTCTCCTTGCAATGCGTCAAACACACTTGTACCAATTTTGCTGCTACTAATCCATGCAAATGCATTGCTCACTACACTATTTCACTTCCGTGTCTTTCCCTCCTTTTTCCATCTGTTCATCTTCCTTCACTTCCTTTTATTCTTTAAAACACACATTCCCAACATACACACACAAATACAGACTCTACTTTTTCTTTTCCAAAACCATTCAATTCACATTAATCAATGAAGAACACAGTCGTTGAGAAGTTCTCTGAATTCTACCAAAAATGGATTTTTAAGCTTGAAGAGATTCTTCATCAACTTCTTCAAGTTTCCAAAACCGAAGAACAAGAGATACAATCACTAGTTTCAAAAGTCACAACCCATTTGAAAGAATACTACACTGTAAAATGGGGTGCAGCACATGAAGATGTTGTTATCTTTTTCACACCAACATGGCTTAGTCCTTTAGAAAATGCTCACCTTTGGGTAACTGGTTGGAAACCCTCAACAGTCTTTCGAATCCTCGACGGTTTAAACGCAGCGTTTGATATGACAGAGGAACAGAGGAAGAAGATAGATGAACTGAGAGTCAGGGTAAGGATTGAGGAAGAGAAAGTGGAGAGAGAAATGGAGAGACAACAAGTGGCTATGGCGGATTTAAAGATGGTGGAGCTTGCCAAGCTTTCATGCAGAGCAAGGAAAGGTGATGCAAGAGTTGATGGGTTGGTTGGTGTTGCTTTGAAGGCTGTGTTTGGTGGTTTGGAAAAAGTTATGAAAACTTCTGATTGTGTTAGACTTAAGACACTTAAAGGGATTTTGGATGTTCTTACTCCAATTCAGTGTGTTGAGTTTTTGGCTGCAAATATTGGTATACAGTTAAGGTTGAGGAAATTTGGAATGAAGAGAGATTTAGCAGCTGGATGCATATTAAATGAAGAAATTTGAGTAGTGAGTTGTGTACGTTTAATTTAGGCTTATTATTAATTAAGTTGTACTAGTACTCCTTCATTAACTAGCTCTCAAAAATGAAAAATTGTCTAGTTTATCAAGTACTAGTAGTAGTGTTCTTATTGTTTTGGGTTTAGATGTTTTCAATTAATGTATGAAAAAAGGAAAGAAATTGATAGTATGTAGATGAGTATATATGATATGCTTTCGTTCCTTTAATTTCAAAGACATATAAAGTGTTCTTAGGAAGCATGAAAAGTATGGAAGAAGCCATAGTGCCGGTGCATTACATCATCAATTTCTTCTGTATAGACAGGAGAGAGCATAGTCACAAATATGTGTGTGTGTATGTGTAAAGACGGTACATGTTTCAAGAGCCACGTACATGCAAAACATAAGCAGTACTAAGAAAACATGGCAAAAGAGAAGGGTAAGTGATTATTTCATCTCACACGCAAGAAGCAGGTGTTGATAAAATTCAAGAGGAAGAAATGTCGTTGATGTCATGCTTTACTCTTGTAGGACTCACAAGCTGACGTCTAAAAGGATTTCCCAAGAAAATGATGTGGCATGTGACGTCGTTAAGTCTTAAATTAAGTGTCAGGAAAAAACAGAATAATAATTCAAAAAATAGAATAAGCAAAAGTTGTGAAATTTTGCAACATGTTACTAGAGTCTCAAACAATTGATAAAAATATTTATTAATCTACTTTTATTTTACCGTCCAATTTTTAAGAGAACGAGTCTTTGTAATTCATAGTTTGACTGATATGTAATTAAAATCTGTTCTATAATTTTTTGTGTTAGAATTTGAATTTATGTTTTTTCGATCAATAATTAGGTTCTTTAAACATGTGGATGTGAGTATGAGTTGGATCTTTTATTAATATATATAAAAAAAAAACATTTGTTGAAAATGGCGGTCGCATGAATGATTCTCAAGAAAAACTTTGGTAATCAAAATATACTTTCTCAAGCCTCATCGTTTTCCTTCATTTATTATTCTCTCTTCCTTTCAGCATTTTCTTCAATAATGCACAGTTTTCAATTGTGAGATGGTTTTCTGTAACTTCTCAATAAATACTAGTCTTAATAATTCAACAGATCATCTGTATAAAAGTTGCATATTGATTAAGTCATAATTTTTACATCCCAAACTTCATCAACAAAAATACAATTAATTTACATCAAGGATCTTGCAAAACAACACAACACACTTTTCATTTGGACATTAATTTATAGCTAATTAAGGTATTAGTAATGATGAAGACTTCTACCAACGAACAATATTGAGATTGAAGGAAGAAAATGGTTTTTAGCAGCAAATATCAATATATACCACTCTAGTAGCTTGGCAGAGGATAGAGAGAGTCTTTGTTGATTTTCATAACACAGAGAAGAGAGTGAGATTGAAACTTGTTAAGTAGTCTCCACTGATAATATCTCCAATTCAGCCCACCATAATGGAGAAAGTCTTGGAACAGCTTGCTCAGGTGTGACATCAAGAACTTTCTTCAATTTTGAAGTTACGTCTCTCATTGTAGGCCTTAACTTTGAATCAGGTTGTATACAATCTTGAATCACTTCACAAATTACATCAAGTTCATTGTCCTTGAAAGACTGCAGATTTGGATCAATCATATAGCCGATGCTTCTCTTGTCGTTTAAGTACTCGGTAGCCTACAAAATTAACCAGGATATAGTTTGTCACAGCCATATATGTATACATAAAACAATGAAGATGCACTTATGTAAAGGATTTGGATTCCTTGGTGTAGAAAAAACATGCGTTTACATGCAGGAAACAACCTTAGCCGTTAATATGAGATCTAACAACTCAAATTATACATTCACAAAATCAATTTTAAACGATCACGACTGTTAATTTGAGATCAAACAATTGAGATTGAAAATTGGATGACGCAGATACTGTATCAAATCTGTTTCCATAAACATTAGTTGTTTTCTCTATAATTTTTCGAATATAAGAAATAAACTGATATTTTTGTTATTAATCACATGCTTGGTGTTGTTTGGTTAGTATAGGAATGAAGTAATGAAAATAAAATGTTTTATGCGTTAATATTTGAAAATGGGAACATAATGAAAACAATGCGGTAGTTTTGCAACTAAAAGTAAAAATATGAAATGAAAACAGAAAATGATGGATATTTGCTTGAAACTTACCCAGTTGACAAGATTGCACTGCTCTTCCGATTGAGGCAATTTACCAGAAATGATTTCCAGCAACAATATTCCAAAGTCAAAGACATTGTCATCAAGATCAGCACGGCGCATATCTGATTTCTTTGAATCCCCTCTAGATGTCCTAGATGGTGCTTCAATATTTCTAAAAGTGACCTCCGCAAGCTGAAAAATCAATACAACAGAGAGAGAACTAAGGAAAATGAACTCTAGTAATCTGCAGTTTGCTAGGAAGATAGGTAAAGTCTGCTTAAAGATTGTTTCAGCTAAGAATTAAAGCAAAAAAAAAAAAAACATTAAGAGAGAATAGAATTATGTACCTTGGCAGCATAATCATCAGTCAACATGATCATATTTGAATCAACTTTGCTATGAGCTACTGGTGGATTTAGATCATGGTGCATGTACTGAAGACAATAGGCAATTCCCATTATAATCCTCACCCTTTCTCTCCAATCAAGACGTTCAACTTCTCTAACTGAAAATACAACAAACAAAATATACATAATTTAGCCTTTTAAATTACAAGGCATAATTTTATTAGATATATCTAAGCAATGTAACGACTAAAAACAATTAGCATTACCATGTATGTGCTCAAATAGGATTCCATTTGGAGCATATTCAAATATTAACATCCTTGTGAATGGTTCTTCCTCCTCACAGTATCCAATAAGATTAACAAAGTTCTTATGGTTTATGCGGGACAATGTCGCAATCTATAGCATAAACAGAAACTAAATTAGCAAAAGAGATCTTTTAGATTGTTAAATGCAATAATCATCTTATTTGTATAGAATTGAAGAGGACAAAAACCTTTTTCCTGTAGTTCAATTCCATGCTCTTAGACCATTCTTGAGAAGAATCAACAAGAGTAGAAACAACTGCGATTTCGACTCCATTAGACAGTGTTCCCTTGTAGACAGTGCATCCTTCAAATCTAATAACAATATTGCTGAAATCCTCACATGCTGTCTCTAGTTCTCCTCTATTCAACTTAGGAACCCCTATATTTCATCATAACATAATAACAAAATATGATAATATTATTATCGACACAATAATAATAGTAAACAAGGTCTAGTTTTTCATTCACTCATTTGAAGAAACTAGTACCTGTTATAAAAGCTTTTTGCAACTGTCCACTTATACCAGTTTTCCAAGGTTGAATTATTTTAGCTGCTCTTTTTCTCCAAATGGAAAGAACTACGACGACAATGAACAGAACAGCCACAACTATGATAATTATTATATATTTCCACAACTTTCCAGAACCACCATTAGCTGAATGTTGTTGATTTGTTTGGTTTCCATCAAAAGCAGAATCAGAAGGAGAAGGCAATGGTGAATGTGACTGATTTTGTTTCTTATTTGCATCTGGAACAGCTGGAATAGATCCACTACTAATAATTATTGGATCATAACTGAAATCTGTTATAGGTCCACCACTATAAGGTTCAGCTGCAAGGTTGCTCGATTCACCGAGTAACCTTCGACGCGCGTAATTGACAAGGCTTGGCACATTCATGGTAGTCTCTTCCTCATTAGCACCTACATGATGCAAGAGATTAGAAGCAAAAAAATTATTTCATTAACAAAACATAATTTAGCGAAGGATCGTGACTCACGAGGTTGAAGGTCGCCAAATTTTTCTTCATGGCCTTGTTTGAACCTACAAGAAAGAGAACATTTTAGTACAAGATGAGCATGATGAAAGGAAAATGTATGCATATGTGTTTTCAAATTGAGATTAAGAATAGGTTAAAAGTTATTATCCACACACAGTGGCAGTGAAAAGGCATTGAGGCATTTCAGAAGTGCTACTTTAATTGGAATAATCAGTGAATCTGGTTTGTTCCATTGCTTGAAGTTGCTATGCCACACACTGCACATGCCATCCATCCAAAAACACAAGAAATAGATTACAAAACTAATAGTCATATGCATACTTTGTTAACAAGACAAAAATGCAACAACTGAAGACACACACAATATGCTATGATGAAAACAGTCACACTGCTAAATTATTTTTTGCCTCTCAATGACTTTTCTCTTACATTTAATATAGATTTGAACACTTGAAAATTGTGGTTAATCATGTTTAAGTTTATGGCTAATGAAGCTATGTGGAATGTTAATGAATTTTGACACTTGGTATATCCATTAATTATCTACATAACGTAAAAAGTTGTCAAATTGTAATTGTTCAAATGATAACAACTGGTGAAACATGCAACGCGACTTCTAAGGTCATTTTCTGAGGGAGAATGAAAAAAAACGAAGATTTGCTCACCCGTGACCAAACTTTCTATTGATGCAGGAAAATAATGTAGTGAGAGGTGATGAACAACCATCAACAAGTAGTGATTTAGAGGGAAATCTGAACTTTTCTTGATCTTGAGAATCACTCTCTTCTATTTTGTTGTCACAGAGCAACCTATGATAAAATAAAACACCCTTCAAGAATACACAAATTTTTATAAAAAAAATACATGTAAATATAGAACTAACTTACAAGTGTTTTAGAGATAACATTCTACTAATCTCTGCTGGAATGCTTCCTGACAAGTTATTCTCTCTTAAATCCAATAACTCTAGCTCAGCTAGATCTCCAAGTTCTTTAGGAATGGCACCAGAAAAGTTGTTATTCCATAACACACTGTCACAATGAAACAGAATTTCTAATCAATATAGTCATAAAATATAAGGAATTGACACATTTTTACTACTAAAACACAACAGATAGGAGAGTACTATGTTATAGTGGAAAGATATAAATTGCTTGTATAAATGCCTTGAAATTTAATTTGGTCATTCATAAGTGGTTAATATATACCAACAAGGGGTAAGAGCATTTAGGGAAATAAACAAGTAATCATCATGGATTTAATTTTTCTAAACTAAACACAGTAATCATGAAAAAACTTTAACATGGACTCAGTTTATTTATTGACATCAATGGTAGTCAATGCAAATAAAAGCATACACTAAAAAGGAAATTCATGCTAATAAAACAAAAACATCACTAGATTCCTTACAGATATTTTAAGTGACTAAGTTTCCCAAGCTCAGGAGCCAATGTCCCTTCCAAAGATAGCCCATTTAGGTCCCTACAAAGACACAAGTCATAAATTTCAACACTAAATTTAGCTTCATAATGACAACTTCCTTTAACCATAGTTCTAAATTCATTCTGCAATTCCAATTGCAATAATCACAATGAAATATAAGCAAGGAAAACTATTGCAAGTGCTGTATGATCTGCAATTTACCTCAATATAGGAGAAATATTTTAGTGCAATATTTATAAGAAAGAAAAAGAATTACCGAAGGAACTTACAGCATCTGCACTTTACCATCGATACAGTGCACCCCAAACCACTTGCAGGGGTCACAATCATTTGGATTCCAATTTTCCAAAGCAACACGAGGATCATATGTTATTCTTGCCCTAAACTCCAACAAAGCCAATCCTGCATATATGCTCTTCCATTAGTTAATTTAGGAAATAGTATCATGACATATCTAAATAGTGAGATCTAATTAAATATCTATGTAAAATTTTGTATACTGGCATGTAAGTTTTATGTATAGAAATTAAACTCAATTAAAAAACCTAAAATTATAGTAATGTTTAATGTGATGAAAATCACCTTCATCATTAAGCGACCAACACTGATGGATTCCCCAAAGAGAAATGAAACAAATATGATAAATTATAAACCAAAATCCAAATGTGTTACATCTCATTCCCATTTCTTGATGAAGCCAATGCCAGCGCGAATGAGGCACAGTATATCTATTTAGATGAAGCTAAAGAAATTCACTAACTATAGGAAAAACTTAAATTATATTACAATTAAGCATAGAAAATTATCAAAGCTCTTGAGGTCCAAAGTTTGATCATATCAGGATCCCTCATTTTTACAATGTTATCTCTTTGTTACAATATATTCAACAAAGACATAACCTTGTAGCCTCTACTCAATGTATCTTCCTCTCAATTATCCTCAACAATATGTGCAGCTGAAAATAACAACAACAAAAAAAAATTATTATAATTAGATCAAGAGCAATGAAAATAAAATAAAAAAATAACCCCATTATTTATAAGCATTGATATAGAAAGTGAATTACCGCGTAGAAGGGTCAAAAGTGAACAAATTATAGCAACTTGTCAAGGAAATGGAATGCTGGGTGGAAGGGGGATGAAAGGTGATGGCAAATTGAGACAAAGACAAAAAAAAGGCAGCAAAAGTTGAATGTAATTAATAAAATTTAAATCTCTTTTGTTTTCATTAACCCTTTTTTTTTTAAGAATGTTTTTTTTTTAATCTCTATTGCTGCCTTTTTAAGGATGATCTCAGAGGACCCTCTCTTCGACCATCTGCTTCATCATGGGGCTTCCTTTCTCTTTTCTCTAAGGTTTAATTTCTGTGTCTTTATCCCTTTTGGTTAATTAATTAGTTAATTTTCTCTCTCTTTCCTTTTCCCAGTTGTTGATTCACTATTTTCGCTTTCTTTCTTTCTGTGTCTTGTTTCTTAGATTCTCTCTCTCTCTCTCTCATCACCCCCACCAGCCACCCAAAATTTCACGTTTGATTTGCTCCTTTTTTTTTTTTTATTAACTAGTACAAATTATTATTATTATTGTAATTATTTTATCAATGTTTCTAAAATTCTCTTCAAGAGTTGTAGGTTCTGTTGGCCCCCACTTCCGACATTCTTGGACGCGCTTTTGTTTCGTTACTAGGTTAGTCTGACATGGTTTGTTGCTCCACATCATCCAATCATATAAATAAAACCACCATTTTTTATTGAGTCTTGCTGACAAACAAAAAATGGAAGTTTCTATTGAATAAAACCACAATCTTTTTGTCAAAACCCCCCATAATTTTCAGCTATTTTCTTCTTTTACCACTTGTTAATTAATTAAAAATCAAACTTTTCTATTTTAAAGACTTTTAAAAATTGAAAAATATAAGTTTCAATATATTTTTAATTAATTTTTTATATTTAAATTTTTTTAATAAATGTTTTTAAGGCATTTAGAGTATTTATTACCATTTTTAAATAAAAAAATACATATAAGTCTTCGAAAAATACTTATTAAAAATTTTAAATATAAATTTTATATGAAAAATATATTAGAAGTTGTGTTTTTAAATTTTTAAAAGCATAAAAGTTTAGCATTTCCAATTTTTAAAAGCACAAACTTGTTAACACGACCTTTCTTATTTTATGGTTCTTTAAGATTGCCAATGTCATTCTCATACATCCATGATGCAAAAAGGCTACAACTCTACTATGTATGTGTAATAATGAAAGGAATACACATGTGCTATATCTAATTTAATACCTCATCTGAAATTAAATTTAAAAACAATGGTATAAAATTTAAATCATGTATAAATATTTATTCAATTAATAAATATTGATATTTTGATATTATTAAATTAAATGTGATGTTTATATTTTAAATTCAAAATCTCACAATTATATATTAAATTTTAAATGATATTTATTATTTTATTTATAAACAAAATTTTTAAATTTATATATTTCATATACACTTTTTTATTTATATTTCTTAATAGAAATACTATTTAAGAAAGCAAAATATTTGAATAGTTATAAAATTCTTAGACACATATTAAGTATACATATAAATAATAAAATTAGAAGATAAAATTATTAGATAATGTTTATTTTTAAAATTATTAAATGATTTATATTTTTTAACGTGTGCCTAAATGTATTGTAATTATACAAATTTTTTCCTTAAAAAAAATTTATATATCCTAAAAATATCAATATAAAATTCTCTCAAATTTGACACCTAAATAGTTGTTTGAGTAAATTAATAATTTGACATTCTATCAATTCCTTTTTTTTTCCAACATTTTCTTTTGGTGCCACGTCATATCACCACACGTCTCTTGGCATCACATATTTGTCTCACTTTCTTCTTTTTTCTTGTTGTAAAACATTTAAGGTGAGAGATGGTGTCTCATTCAATCTAATATGTGTCTTTTTCATATTAAATTGAATAATTAAACCTTTTTTTTTTTCCTTTTCACTTATCTCCCTCGTTTACATCTTTCTTTCTTTTAGATCCAAGTAATTATTTTTAAAATTATAATATATTAATTAAAACATATTTACATTATTTAACTCATATATATATATATATAATACTAAGTATATTTAAAAACTAAAAACAACTTTATTTTGAATTTGTTTCTTCTTAATTATCTTTAACAAAAAATAATTTAATACATTCTATTTTAAAATTAATATATAAAATATTTTATTTGGCTTTC
>JBBPBT010000629.1:3054461-3088708 GCA_037974875.1 Cicer bijugum | reverse complement strand
AAATACTTTTATTATTTGATATCTAAATATAATTTTTTTTCAATTGTTAATGTTAATGATTAATAATACTAATATAATTAGTATTTTGTTGAAAATAAAAATCGAATATGCCACTTTCCTATCACTTACTCTCTAAATAAATTAAACTCTTGCATTACTTCAATTACGATACTACAAAATAAAATACAATCCACACAATGGCTTAAATTATCATCCATATAATTAAGTGATTAAAGTTTAAGTAAATGTCAAATCAACTCAGAGAATTTAAATTTAAACATTAACTGAAATATTATCTAGTTAGATTTTATTTATGTTTCAATTGAATTTTAAATCATCAGTTTTCTAAATTTTTATTATCATAAAAACAAACTTCTTGAAAACAATAAAAAAATTATTTGAAAAATCATTCATATTAACCCATAATATTTATATTCCAATATTGTTCCCATGTCACTATAATAAATCTAAAATAAAATATAACATATTGAAAATAATATAAATAATATTAATTAAAATATATAATTAAAAAATAATAATTAATATTACATTAAAAACTTAATATTAAATTTATTTTAATATGATTTTTATTGTTAAAGTGACCTTTATAATGAGCGAAGCGGACCCAAACCCAATGCAAATGAGACTAGGATCTTAGACCTCAAATCTTTTGGACCTCTAAATTAGGCCACAAAATAATTTAAAAACTTCTTTCATCTCTAACTTTTTTTCAAAAACTCTCAAATTTTATGAGAATGAAAATATTAAAGGATGAGGAGAGAAGAAACACTTGAATAATTGAAGTTATATTATTGATTCTGTTTATTGAAAAGGAGATACAAGTGGTTCAGTGTTGCAAGGAATTGAAGTACAAGGTCTTAGAATCAGATCACAAAAAACCCTTAAATAATTATTTAGCTCTCTAAATACAACATGGCCAACCTCTTCCGTTGTTTACACAACAAATAATATGTTGCACCGATCCTGATAATGAGTCGGAAGAAGTAATATTTATTGGGATAAAAATTGTGTCATATTTGAGAATTTAAAGTTCATCTCAATTCAGAATAATATAATTTACATACTTGGATTGGACATAAGCTTCTAAAAGGGCCAACATGAATAACAGACTAAAATGTTTTGAATAAAATTGTTCTGCATGTGTATCAGAAGAAGCAAACAATCAAGAGACAGTGCATAGTGGCATGTCACCATTGAACAACAAAAACATAGTAAACAAAATAACCAATCTCAACTGTCTGAGACAGCTCCATGCACAACTGCTCCACCATTCTCTTCACCACCAAAACCATTGGGTGTCTTTTCTCCTTACCCAATGCACACGCCTCCTTGCACCCTCAACCTACACCTCTCACATTTTTCATCTAACAACTCACCCTGATGGACGTGTCTTCTCCTCCATGCTCAAATACTATTCCCAAATTGGAAAAAATGAAACCATGTTCTTTCTTTCTCATGTACTGAAATTGGGACATGACCGTGATCATTATGTTCGAAATGTAATTTTGGGCATATGTGCAAAATATGGACCTATTGAGCTTGCTAGGAAACTGTTCGACGAAATGCCTGATAGAACAGTTGCTGATTGGAATGTGATGATTTCTGGATACTGGAAGTGGGGGGATGAAGAGGAAGCAAGTAGGCTTTTCAATGTGATGGGCGAGGAGGACATAAGGAGGAATGTTATTACATGGACCACCATGGTTACTGGGTATGCAAAGAAGAGGAATTTGAAGACTGCAAGGATGTATTTTGACACAATGCCAGAAAAAAGTGTGGTATCTTGGAATGCAATGTTATCAGGATATGCTCAAGGTGGCGAACCACAAGAGGCTGTGAAATTGTTCGATAACATGCTTAGCTCTCAAAATGTCGAACCAAACGAAACAACATGGGTAACTGTTATATCATCTTGCTCGTCTCTTGGTGACCCTTGTCTTTTAGAGTCAATTGTCAGAAAGCTGGATCATAGAATGGGTTTCCGCTCGAATTATTTTGTCATGACTGCATTGCTTGATATGTACGCAAAATGCGGAAACCTCGAGGCAGCTCACAAGATTTTTGACCAATTGGGTGTGTATAAGTTCAAGAATTCGGTTCCGTGGAATGCCATGATTTCGGGTTATGCAAGAGTAGGGAATTTATCTTTAGCAAGACACTTCTTTGATAAGATGCCGCAACGAGATATTGTCTCATGGAATTCAATGATTGCTGGTTATACTCAAAATGGTGAGTCATTGATGGCGATCGAGTTGTTCAAGGAAATGATCTCTAATGAAGATTCAAAACCAGATCAGGTGACTATGGTTAGTGTCTTTTCTGCTTGTGGACACCTTGGAGAGCTAGGTCTGGGTAAATGGACTGTGAGCATCCTCAAAGAAAATCACATCCAACTTGGCATTTCAGGATACAATGCTTTGATTTTCATGTACTCAAGATGTGGGAGCATGGAAGATGCCGCATTAATATTTCAAGAAATGGCAACCAAAGATTTAGTTTCGTACAACACATTGATTTCAGGATTTGCAGAGCATGGGCATGGAATGGAAAGCATCAAGCTACTGTCAAAAATGAAAAATGACGGTATTGAACCCGACCGCATAACATATATTGGTGTGCTAACTGCATGCAGTCATGCCGGATTATTGGAAGAAGGTCAAAAAGTTTTTGAATCAATCAAATTTCCTGATGTAGACCACTATGCTTGTATGATTGATATGTTGGGTCGAGTTGGTAATTTAGAAGAAGCTATCAAATTGATTCAAAGCATGCCAATGGAACCCCATGCAGGAATTTATGGATCTCTTTTAAATGCTACTAGCATTCATAAACGAGTGGACCTTGGGGAGCTTGTTGCAGCTAAACTGTTCAAGATCGAGCCACATAATTCTGGAAATTACACGTTGCTTGCTAACATATATGCTTTTTCTGGTAGATGGAAAGATGTTGACAAAGTTAGGGATACAATGAGAAAACAAGGAGTGAAGAAAACAACTGCCTGGAGCTGGTTGGAGCATAACTCATAAGTTAATTGTGGAAAATACTAGCTATTAATGGTGGGTGTGTGTTTATAAATAATAAATATTCAAATATTATTATGTATTTTTTGTTGCAAGATAAAAAAACAGTTCAAGAAAATTAAAGAGGGTCGGAACTTGAAGTCAACAGATTGAAACAAAAAACAATAGAAAGGAAAGGCATAAGATTATTAACATGTCATGATATTTTATAAAGTAAAAAACAAATTTGTTCTTTTGTTCTTCAAACAGTGTGTTACATCGATCTTAGTGAGGCAAATAAAATTTACCTTCGTTACATTATCCTTTAAAATTTGGGTCAATGCATAGCAGGAGGCGATCTTCCCAAACATTATATAAATATACTTCATTGATTCAAATTTAACTGCTCAGATGATAAATTGACATAAATATAGCTTTATGGATTAAATAATATAAATTCAACCTTTTCTTTTGGGATGAAATGTGTTGACTAATGTAAAAATCTAATCAACTATGCCAAATGTTTACTTATGCTATAAAGCTAAAATTCCATAAGGTATTGGAATTCATACCATATGTATTAGAGTATACTAAACCTTTACTTATGACTAATGTATACTTATGTATAAGGATGAATCTCTCAGTTTTGTAATCAATCAATTCGTTCAATACAAAACAGTTGCAGAGCAACTTCGAATTCTCTCACAAACTGTATATAGAATTCCAAAAGAAAAAGGAGACAAAAATCTTGGACCATAACATGCTAGTAAAGTCACTCAGTTTCATCTCTAAGATTTTGAATGCTGATATTTATGTCTTGGTAGTTCCTGCAGAGAACGTTCAATGCAAATTTTCATCTCAGTCATTATCATAGTTGATGTAGACAAAAATTATGAGCTAATGTATTTGTGAAAATGATAAGACTTGAAAAAAGTCTCTCACTTGACCATTGCAAGCTGATTTTGTAATGATCAGTTAAGCTCAATATAAAAATCTAATATAAGGAATTATCGAGGCTACCTGAGAATAACGAACATGATCACGATGCAAATTTGAAGTTTTCACTATTGTTTCCCACTTCACTTTACTGGATGCTGTATTAGAATCATTCCTTTTAGCATGATTTGAATGCAAGAAAGAATTCTTGAGGGAGTTTATAGGCAGGGCACGCCAAAGCCAAGACTCAGAAGGTGATTTTGGCAATGGTGGAGTAAGATGAGATAAAGCAGATTCAACACCACCTTTTCCTGAACCATTAACCAACACAATTTGTTTGTTGTTGTTAGTCTCTGAATCTTCAGTAATAGCCCCTTGATCAGGTTCCAAAGACGCACACTCTCGGTTAACATCTTGATTAGTTGTCAACACTTCATCTTCATATTCTTTGGCTATATGATTTAGCATACCAGACAAAGTTGAAGAATTTCCACCCAAAGAAGTTAACACTTCATAATCCAATGTCACCTTTTCTTCTGAATCCAAAGCTTGAGAAATTTCTATGCTATAATTACTTTCTTTCCCTCTTCTTTTGTCCAATTCTGAAATCATAGTATCCATTCTCCTTTTGTTATTATCAATAGAATTTAAATTTGTAGATGATAATCTGACAGTACTAGAAGTATCTATATACAATGTCTTTTCAATTGCCAAACTTCCTGAATATGAACTTCTTTTGGCTCCTTGGTTTGGAACCCCTTGTACTCTACCAAGTCCAGTTTTTAAATTGCCTGATTTATTGATTTCAGCCTCTTTAGAATCACTGAGCAACTTCACGCCCTGAAATGGAGATTGTGGTTTACTTCTGCAAGGAGATATGCCTGCAGCAGCCGCTCTTGAACGCCGGAAGGGAGAGAGTCTACCTGGAAGCAACTCGCCCGAAAAACCAAACCTGTTTGGTTCACTGCTCCATTTCTTCTTTGCTTCTTGCATCTCAGGTGGTGCAACTACATTACTTGACTTGTTCTTGTGAATTGCTTCCCAAGCCTGCATCAAAGATTCATATGGCTGTGTGTAAATATGCTGAAAACATGTACTAGATAATAACTCATAATAGTTCACTTACGCTGTTAGGATTTCAGTTAATTAGTTGATCCTATTAGATGCAAAAAATTAGCTACACTAGTTAGGTAGTTACACTAACTAGTAAATGATCTAACTAACTTTTTACATCTAATAGATCCTCTAGTTAGCTTGTTATTCTCTTTATTCGCTAATTCACAATTATCCTATAATACTATTGTATCATCATCATTCCTTTTTAATATTCCTATCATTTGATCAATTAAATCACTGAGGTTATTCAGAATAATTCATAACTGTGATAACAGTAATAACATGTTCATTGATAAAGATGCTTATTAACAAAAAAAGGATTGAATGGTGCATTGTTTTTACCTTCTTTACTGCTGGAACTGGACTAAAAGATCTAATATGAGAGATTTTGTTAGTTTTTCCAACCTCAGAAGCAGAAATCAAGGGACCTTGGTTCTTCATTTTAATTCCAGCCACAGGATTTAACAAGGACAATGAATTCCTAATATGTAAATTAGGTAACAAACCACATCCTTTACTCAACATACTAGCAGAATTGTCATTGTAATAAACATCACCTTCATCTTCACTTTCATCGTCTTGAACTTGACCAGTATATGGTATAATATCAGTGGTGTGTTTATTAACCAGAGGCTTCTTTGCATTCTGAACCAATTTGTTAACATCTCTAAGCTGTTGTTCCACTAGTACTACAGATTGCTTTTTTGAAGAATATTGAGAAGGTTGTATTGTCATAGCCTTTGCAGCCGGCAAAAACCGATTCATCATGAATTCTCTTGTTTGTTGATCTGTAGAAAATGTTCCAAACTTCTTAGCATCAAAATTATCTAATCCACTTACACCACTCACACTGCAATTCATAGAGAATGATTCTGTATGTGACAGTGTTTCAAGTGCATCTGAATAAACATCATCAGCCTCCTCATCCTCTTTCTCCTTCACATTAGACCTTCTATTCTCCATTTTTTTCTCACTTTCTCTTTCACAATATAGTTTACCCAAATTGCCACTGAAAGACTTTGATTTGTTTGAGGAAGTGAATTTATTTGCAACATTGTATTCCTTTTCCAATGGTTGATTGGCAGATTTGATAGATTTTCCAGGAGGAAGCCTTGGAATTGGAGTGATTGAGGTGTTTTTAAGAGGAATTTGAAGTTCAGATCCATTGCCATTACTACCTTTGCATCTTCCAGGGATATGCTCCCAATTGAAAGGCACTGCAACAGGTTCTGTTACCTGTTCCAGTGTCATGTCTGATTTGTAACTTGCAAGAGTGTGGCGTTTCTCTAACATTTTCTTCTTTGATGCGGTTAAGGACGGCGACGTAGCTGAATTTCGTCTCACAGACATGAGAGGAGCATTGATGTTCAACTTCCTCTCAGACATCTTGTTCCAAAATTGAACAACTAGTCTATCCAAATTGCTATGCAACCTTTCTCAATCACAAGTTCAAAGCTCAAAACAATTTCAAATACTAGTTCTCACTTCTCAGCACCAAGGCCTAAAAAATTAGGTCAGAAACTTCCTATCCAATCATGAAAATCTGAAAAAGAAAAAAGGATTGAAGAACTGGCTGTTACCAATTTAAACTTTAAATAAATAACAACATAAACTGCATGAAGATCATATGCTTCTCAATTCAAGAAGACTTGAATTAATTTAATTACAACAAACACAACTTGTGAAATGATTATAATTGAAATGAACTTAAAAAGAGAGGAAGTAAACTACCACAATAAGCTCAATTATGAGTGTCACAAGTTCTAAAACTTTGTGAATATGTATTTAATTTAAAAAGCCATGATTTGAGCTAAATGGATAGTAAAAAAGCTTATACTATTTTCTCTCCTGAAGGGAACCTATATATTATATAAAAACAATTAAAAAAACTCAGAGGCACTACCAATCAATGAATTAAATAGTGCAAGAAATCCAGCGAGCATCTTCATCCAAATCACATGCTCAACTTTCAAGGACCCACCAGAGTAATAATAACAATAATACTAAGAAAAGAGAATTGATAATGAAAAACAGACACAGAAGCTAGCAAAATAATGATATCATCCAAGAAAAACACTTTTTTGCAGACCTAATGGAATATAAAAGAGGTTTTATTATTACTCAGTAGCTAGCTAGAGTATGCTTTTTTAAATAAGATGATGTAGCTGATAAATTGGATTCATGAATGCAGAAAATAATGAAAAGAGCAACATGTGAATGGTTACCTTCACAGCACAGTCTTTTGAAAAGGATCTAACTCACAATAAACGGTTGGTTGATAAATGATGCAGTGGAATGAGTAGGATGAAAGAAAAGGCACAAAAAGTTGAGGCAGATAGATAGTGACACAAGCTTTGATATTTCTTCTTCTATATTGTTGTTTTTTTTATGTATTTTCAGTTTACAGTACTATGTACTGAAGCAGTAACTGAAACTGTGTTGTAGAATTATGGTTGTTTTTGGATTATACTAAACAATAAAATGTTATTATTATATGTTCTTGCCTAATAAAAAGTCTTCTGTTTTATGTTTCTATTTTAATCCACCTCATGTCACATTAAACTTGTACTGCCTCACATTTAGAATATAAAGACATTTGCAATTTTTAAGTCTTAGAAATTACCATTTTACAATGTAATATATATTTGTTTTTTCTTTTTCTTTTGAATATATTTTTTATTACTACTATGATAAATCCACATTGAATACATTTATATATAAAAATATCTTATATTTAAATATAAATAAACGTGTTAAAAGAGTTTTATAATAAAAGATAGAGATAATGATCACCATATAAGAGAGAAAAAAAATATAAAATAAGTATATAAAAATTTGAAATACACAAATATAAGATTTGTATAAACGATAATAGTGAGGATTCAAAATTGGAGTAGTATAGTGGGAGGAGTTTTTGAAGTAAAGGTGAAATTGAGAAGCATTAAATATAAAGTGATGGTGTGGTCACGGACTTAGCGTGGAGAACATGAGAACAGTTCAACTTCAAAAGGAAGGTCTTTAATAAATTGGACGGTGGATTGTGGACGGTCCCTATAAAATACATCCTTTCTCTCTCCTCTAACACAAACTTCATCATGCTTTAGGCTTATCATAGTTTAAGGTTTAATTGTATTTTTATTTTTTATATTTATCAATTTAGGACGTTAGTATTTTATTTTAAAAGTTAATAGTTAGAGTTTTTTTAATGATTTTTTAATTAAAAATGAGTTATTTAAAATATTTTTAAGTATATAATATAATGATATAAAAATCATATAAATATATTAATTAAATTATAAAATTACAATAATTTTATAAATTAAAATTAAAGTTTTTAATTTTTTTTGCAATATTATAAATATTAATTATTTAATATTATTATATTATATATTATGTTTTTTAAAATATATTATATAATCATTTTTTAATTAAAAAATATAAAAGAGACATTAAACCTAAATTTTAAAATAGATAAATTAATTTTATAAATAAATAAAAATCAAAACTATAATAAAGTTTAATATTATTCTCACTCATTAATATTTTGTTTTATAAAATAAATTTAAAAAAAATATTATTACGAAATTATTGAAACATTTTGAATACTTAAAAATAATTTATTTCAATTATTACAAATAATATCATATTATCTAATATAATATTAGATAACAAATACTTCTTATTTTTCTTTATTTTTTCATCATATCACTAACATATTACATTATAACAAAATAATTTATTAATATTAATATATTGTTGATATACTAAATTGACACAAACTACTATACTAATTGACTAAATTATTGTTTCACACAATCAAATTACTAGATTAAGTCAATTAACTATGTTTATAAATTTGGGGATTTAAATGTGATTTACCAAAGAGCAATGGCATAAAAAATAAGTAAATTAGTCAATTATCAAATCCATATGGTCAAAAAGAAAACGCGGGCAGAAAAAAAGAATTGTTGAAAAAGAAAAATGAAAAATATTTTGAATCGATTATATAGATTATAGATAATTCCCCTTAGATTGCGGGAAGCGGCGGGTATGTCCCACAAAGATTGGGTCCTCCAATTCTTGTTGTCTGCCATTCTTGACTCTTTGTAGTTTGTATGTACACAACCTACGTGCCTCTTTCTTGCAGAAACAACAAAACTTCAATTAAGCTTCAACCATGTGCATGACTAAGAGCTTCAACCAAATGTCAAACAACCAATTTATTCGGTATAATGCCCATATTCATAAATACACAATAATTTCATTACCATTAAGGGAGACACTTTTCCTTTTAGTAGGGGAGACATATATGTCAACTACTCATTGCTATGTCAAAAACAATAATCAATATCAATATTAGTGAAAATTTAATTTTTTCTTTTAATCTTTTAAAAAAATTACGATGTTTAAGTTTAGTCTATAAATATTTTATATTTAATTTTAGTTTTCATTTTGAAATTTTTTCACAAAAAATAAAGAGTTTTAATCACTCAAAATAGTATCTATTCTGGTACAAAGTAAAACAAAGACAAAAAGTGAGTAGTTTTATATTTTATATATAATCTATGTTTCCGTTTTTTTTATTCTTTATTATAGAAATTTTATTGTTGATAAATTATACATGAGAAAACAAGTATATATTTGATCTTAAGGATGAAATAATATTTTAGGATAAATAATATTGTCAATAAAGATAATAAAAAAAAAAACAACTTAGAGTCTAGTAGAGATAACATTTACTACAAATTGAATTGAAAATAGATAGCAAATTAAAATTTATTATTTTACCGTGATGACATTTGCCACACTTTTTATATACATGTATAGTTGAAGTTGAAAATTTGCACACTTCAAGAATTAAGTCACATATCTATAGATCTTTCATGAGAACCACATAAACACACTAAAGAAAAATAGAGAGCATAATAATATATACGAGATTCGACATTTTCTTTTGTCTATATTCACAAGAGCACTTTAATATTCATTCAACATTTTAAATAAAATTACAATGATATATATATATATATATATTTTAATTCAATATATCTATCATTTTATAATAGTCTTTCACTCTAAAAATTATTAAAAAAATAATAAAATTCACGTCATAAATAATCATCTATAACTTTTCTCTTAATAAAACATGAGAATACCTCAACTCTCAATATCATCAAAGAATACATGAATTTTTCACATGATACTAAATATTTAATTTTATAAATATCAAGAAAGTAAGATTCTCTATTAACCCTTTTGAACAACATTGATAATTTTATTGTCGCAATTTTATTACTCTCATAATTTAGTATTTGGCTATAAAAAAAATGTTGTTGTTGGATGCTAAAGGGCTAAAAGAGGTGAAAAAAGAATGTTGTTGAATTTGAATCTAGTAGTACATGATTTAGTATTTTGCTATAAAAAAAGATTTTATGTCTAAAACAAGAATATGGAGTATATATTAATTAAACAACTTCCAAGATATTGCCATGTTTTTTTGGGCTTTAAGAGCAACCCTCCATTCATATTACTCTATTAGGCTTCTCTTGAGCTTAAGTTTATTAAATAATCTAGTCCACAAATACAAAGGATAATTTTCTAACAAAAAGAAAAAAATAAATATTTATATAATATAGAGAAAATGCAAGCAAAGCAACACAAAGGATTGACTATCATAACCATCAGATTCAACGCATTGCAGCAAATGCATTCCTCCTCAGGCTTAGCTGAAGAGCAGAATGTGTCTTTTTTGTTTGTTCAAGTTTTGTCCATGGAAACTTGTGCTTTCCCATCTTTTTCTTCTTTGCAGCCACTCCCATTAAATCTCCATAGTTCTACACAACACAAATTATTATTACTATATTAATAACAACTAACAAATAGGAAAAAGCTAGGACTCTTTTATTTTCATATAACAAGTTTCAATAAATAGTATTTTTGAGAATGCACATTATTTTATGAGATCAAGATATTTAACAGTAATTAACTAAATTTCTTGATAAAATTTGGAGTTATTTATTTTTGTTTGAGTGTGTGATTTATATCTTACTTGGAGACAGAATCCATCTTCAATATCACAAATGGGGTAATCACTAGGACAACAATATTCTGAACCAGTGCAACAAACAGCATTCTCATATTCACAACAACCATAAGCAAGGCAAAAATCAAATAACTCAAGAAGGCAACAACATGTCTGATCAGCATGACAATAAGAGAAGTCTCCACATTCACTTGGTGAAGGAGAAGGAGGTGGTGGAGGTGGCAATGGCAATGGCGATGGCGGAGACGGTGGTGAAGGAGGACTAGTTGGAGATACTGCACTGGACTCTTTGGTAGGATAAGAGGCCATGTAATTGATTGCACAAACTCCATATTTTAAATTAGTATTCCTTCTTATATAAATATACCCTTCTATTCCCCAACTTGTTCCCCAAGAATTCTTTACAATCCAGTAATCTTCATCACCTTGTGATCCATAACCTACTATTAAAACTGCATGATCAATATCATCTGGATCACTTGAGCAATCTCCATCATATATTCCCTGTTCAAGAGAAACACAAACATCTTGTTTTGTAGGGACTGAAAAGTGAGCTTTTAGTATAGAGATGAAATTCAATAGAATTATAGACTAAAAATATATTTAACACTAGTATTAATTAACCCTTACACCAGTGTATAGTTGAAAATCCAATGAGGAGCCATCTATTCCAGCACTTATTGGCTGCTTCACAGTAGCACACAACACACCACTATCTGATTGTGCCACATCAGTGTAGCCATCAATGGTAACAACTTTGGTTTCCTCCTAATTCAAGGGGGAAAAGAAAAGCACTCAATAAATTAGATTTTTATATCATGAGCTCACTAGTATGGTTCTAAATTGCAGAAGTTGCGGTCGTAATAGTAATATTGCAGCAAAATGTAGGTAAATGCAACTGATGTAGCCGCAATTGTAATTGTAGATACGTTTAAAACCTTTAGAAGATGCTCAACAGAATCATATATATATATATATATATATATATATATATATATTCTTCTGTCACAATGCAAAAATGAATAGGAAGGAAAAAGGAGGGCTATTATAGTAATAGTAAGAAGACCTTGGTGGCATTGCAGGTACCATCCACACCAGTGTAAGGGTAATTAGATTCTGTATCTATTCCACCATTGTTTATAACCCACTCAAAAGCATAATCCATATAGCCTCCATCACACCCATCATTAGTAGAATCACAATCTACAAGTTCTTGTTCTGAAAGGCTTATAAGGTCCCCTGTCACTATTGCATTTACTCCTTCTATAGCTCCAGTGGAAGAGAATGACCAACAACTACCTACAAAATCAGAAGGAAAGATAAACTTTTCATAATATGCAGAATGGAAATCCAAAAGAGTATAATGGAATTCCATTGAGGTAGACTTACCCAAAACATTAACACAACAAATATATGAACCATTAACAGTTGAAATATTTTCACATAATCCCTTTTAACCCAAATTAGACCATATCACTCTAACCAACTGGTTGGGTTCAAGTATTTCATGAGTTTCAGCAGTTCGGGACAACCTAAGTTAAAACCCTGACTAAAGCAATCTTTAGTCTAACTTTACTACTCCTTAAGCGAACTCCAAATTACCAGGTACTATATCACTCTTGATTAAATTTCCAATACATAAGTCACCAACCATAAATAGAAAATGAAAAAAAAATATATAAATAACCAAACTTTGTATGATATATAAAATATTGAAGCTCACCACAGCTGCCTTGGTCCTTGACACCAGTCACAGCTCCCTTCTTCCTCCAATCTAAAGAGTAAGCTGCATCTTCACATGATTCATCCTTAACATACAAGTCATTGCTCCTCTTACTACTCGGCTTCTTCACCTTTGAAATAAACTTACTCTTGAATTCGTCATTACTCATATCAGCAAACCTGTTCAATCCGAGACGGTGTCCGAGGGTAGAATTTTGCATTGAATTCCTCTCAATAATGTACTTCAAGTTTCTCCTGAAACTCTCCAACCTTAAAGCTGCTTCTTCTGGGTGTATGTAGAATTTTTTGTGGTCCTTCTTCCATTGTTGGAAAAGCTCAACCACTTGGTCCTCTGAAGGTAACTTGTCAAAGTCAAAGGCTAATATGGAGTACTCACTTGAGATACCATAACATATAAATCCCCATATGAGAGTAAGAAGAATCAATAGAATTTTCTGATGGGAACCCATTTTTCTGTATTGGTTATCTATGATGTTTGATTTGATCCATTTTAGTATTGTATATAAAGTGAACAATTGGATACAATATTAAGCTACCAGTCAGCTGAAGAAGAATGTGCATTTTGTAAAAATTGAAACAGCAATGACAAAAGATTCAAACTTGAATAACCTTGAACTGCTGACTGGTTGTTGAACCACAGTCAAAGGTTAGTGAAACTGATTGGTATGTATCACATGTGCTGGTGAATGATAGCTATAAATGCAAACGTCCTTCTAGAAGGACTGCGGAAAAATCTGAAAGTGTTGTCGTATATGGTAAGCTTTCAACAGATTATAACTTGAGTTTATTTTCTGTTTTTCCTCTATGTGATGTTGAAAATTGAAGCAGTTTAATGTTACATGGAGTGTTCGTATATTTTGCTTTGATTAGTTGATTCTCGTGGATAGAATCATACATGACAATCACAGCCACACTCAATAATTACTCTTGAAAATTCATGGAAATGTTTAGCTCCAAGTGAAGTTATTTGGATTGAAATAATAAAACATCTTGGAACAAGTCCACATAACTTGGGATGATTAAGGAACAGGAGGCAGATGCTTCTATATCACATGCTTTATATTGGAAAAAAGTAACTTGCAGAATGTTTTTCTATTGTTATATATTTGAGTTTTTCCACATTATTCATCTAGGTTAAGGAACGTGAAGCAGTAGGCCTCCGTATAACATTGCTTGCTAATTGGATAAAACGAGTGTTTATTCTGGCGGTGAATTGAAGGCAGAAGTTGGATATCTAACTTCGCATATTGATGCATGAGTTTGGTACTATCATTGATAATTGTGTAAGTTTACTTCAACATATCCCAAACTTCAAGTTTTTCAAAAGACAAATAAATGTGATTGTGTACCTCTAGCAAGAACAGTCACATCTAGAGCTGGTCACTGTCATTTTGATTATGTAGCTCTTTAAATTGCACCTTTTGCTCCAAGTGATATGATATGAGTTTCTTTCAGTAAAAGTAACCAACTCAAGACCCATATGAATGCCCAGATATTTTGCTAGTTAACCGTATAAAACTGAAATGATCAGCACAGTAATTAGCCAGTTTTACATCTTAACAAGTTGAGTATTAAATGATCAGGACTGCAGAGTATAAAATGATCAGGACTGCAGAGTAATTAGCCAGTTTTAAAATGTCATCTCAGTTGCCGCGGGTTGCATAGAACTACACTAAATAAATTGAACAGGATAATGATATCTAGAGTTTAAGGTTTAAAAACCCTGAAATTATAGTAGTCTCAAATTCATTCGTATACATATGACAAGGTGCCAAGAATTACAGAGTACATATCTTCCTTCCTTCTTTTAGTTTTCTGAACATCCTCTAAAACTTAATTGACAAAGATGTATAAATTCACAATCTTCTGTCAAAAGAAAAAGAAGTGAGAATTCAAAAGCTAGTCAACCACAGCCTATGAAGATTACTCTAGTACCCATATTTTTTTAAAGCGTATGCCAGTACTCAAGGTGAGTTGTGTTAGTAACCCTACCAAGAGTTAGATGGAAACAATTGATTGAGTTCATTAGAGGGTTAGGTTGCGATGTATACAAGAGGAAGACAGTAGAGGGAAGGTATATTATCATTTGCAAGTGCATTGGAGTCATAGGTCATGGAGGTTGCAGACCTTCTAGGTTCTCCAATGTTGTAATCAAGGAGACTTTCCCTTTATTTCCTGAAATGAAATACCACTTGTATCAAAGGGTAACAGAGCTCCGATGTTGAAGCTGTAGGGATTATTCCGGTCAGACTTTTTTAATGTGACATCTCATCTAAACTTTAATTGGAAGAACTAGCCAAGAATTCTAATTCTCTTACAAATGATTATCTATTAAATAACCATTTTACAATATATTTTTCTAACATGTCGTTTCTAAAACAGGATAATACTAATCAGATCAATGCAGACATATGAGCTCCCACCTTCAATTATTATTATTAAAATGCTCTACAGGTTTCCTTAAACTTTTGACATGCTAGTTGTTGCAAACCACTAGTCAACCTACACAAATACACAGAAAATGTCTGTTTTTCTTTTCGTTCAAAGTTTAACCTTAAATCTGAATCATCCTCCAAAATAATCACTCTCATAGCAATGCTTATTATAAAGATATTTTGTGTATCTGGTGTTTCAGATAAGAGATATATGACTCAACATGGACATAAGAAATGTGTTTTTTATTACAAACTTGATATGAAAAGATATTGGTTATAGATTTCAATTTCAAAAAGGAAACAGATATCTATGTTAGACATAAGTCCCCTTGATCATGATTTTGACATAATTAACAAACATACAATGTTTATGCATCATTTGATAAAACTAACAGTTTGAACCGAGTTACATTTCAAGAAAAACAAACAAACACTATACACTTGGATACAAACTTGGAACACAAGGAATCAAGCAAAAAGTAGAGAATGTGCTGGAGAAAGATGCAATTATGTCTAGTGTCATTAGTGGTTATAGTAGTTATTTAGTAGACTCATCAATGTGATTTCATGCTTAAGTATTTGCCAAAGTAAAAATGAAATCTTAAAATAAACAAGTAAACAAATCGATTAGCAAGTCAATTGATGAATTCATTGTGCAATCGATTGCTTGACTCAGAATTAGAGTTTTCACTAAGTACATCGATTGGAAAATCGATTACTTAAAGGATTTTAGTGAAACCTGAACTCTGGGTTTAAACCAATCCATTGGGCAATCGATTAGTACTTCAATTGAGAAATCGATTTTGTAACTTACAGAGCCAAGCTAACACTTTGCAAATCGATTGGCAAATCGATTCAGAAAACTCTTTTTCATCAGACTTGGCCTCTGTAATCAACCAATCGATTGGGACATCAATTGAGTAATCGAGTTGTTGAGTCACAGAGGCAACCACTTACTGAAACAAATTGATTGGCAAATCGATTGTGAAAAAGCTTTTTATCAGACTTAGCCTCTGTGATCAATCAAATCGATTGAACAATCAATTGAAATTAGTTTCTTAACTTGCAAGATATATACTAATCGATTAGGTAATCGATTGAGAAAATGAAATACTTAATCAAATATCAGAAACATGTTCCTTATCGATTGGCACATTGATTTTCAACTAAATGGCTGAGCCACTGTAACAAGCCAAATCGATTGGCAAATCGATTGAAGTAAAATATTTGAATCACTATGACTAGTAAAATCGATTGACGAATCAATTGAAGCAAAATGTTTGAGTCACTATGATCAGTTCAATCGATTGACAAATCGATTAGATTAAAGGCTTGTGTTACATCAGCCAACTGCCAAATCGATTATGAATCACTATGACTAGTAAAATCGGTTGACGAATCAATTGAAGCAAAATGTTTGAGTCACTGTGATCAGTTCAATTGATTGGCAAATCGATTAGATTAAAGGCTTGTGTTACATCAGCCAACTGCCAAATCGATTATGATTAAATATGAGTCGACTGCGTAATCGATTATTTTGATCTCGTTGTTTGAACAAAACACCTATAATCGATTACTCAATCGATTCTGATATGAACTTGTTTCAGTTTCTGATTTAAGCATTAAAAGAATCGATTGGCAAATCGATTCATTCATATATTTTCAAGAACCAAGAAAAACAAGAAACGCGATAATCGATTGGGCAATCGATTAAGCTGTTTTAAACCTTTATAAAATCGATTGAGGAATCAATTTTACTGTTGTTTTTCTTAACATATATAAGCTGACTCAAATCACTTTGTCTAATAGAGAATACACACACTTGAAACAATTATTCACACACGTTTTCATAACACTGAAACTAGGAAAAACACTTTGAAAGAAATAATTGTAAACACACAAAATACTCATTTGGCAAATCCTTGTGTGAATTTCATATTGTGATTGAGTCGCCTTCATTAGTGATCTTTGATCTTTTATCATCTCTGTAAACAACAACTATAAAGAAAGTTCTGTAAAAACCCAATATAGAAATTGGTGACTATCTTCGTTGGTGAGAGTGTTCATCAAGAAGAAGTCTCATCGTTATCTTGGGAGAGTTTGGCGATTAACTCGAGGGATTTCGTTGGTGAGGGTGTTCATCAAGAAGAAGTCTCATCGCTATCTTGGGAGAGTTTGGCGATTAACTCGAGGATACGATGGTTGTGTAATAGAAGTTGGATAGATATGTTTTGTGTGAGCTGGACAATCTGTAAAACAGATTCTATTGGAAAAAGGCTGAAATCGGTTTGATTTGATTTCAGGACTGGATGTAGGCTGTCATACTGACAGCCGAACCAGTATAAATCTGTTGACACAATTTTTCTATCCTTTCTCTATATTTTGATATTGCTTGAATGGTTGTATTGGCATGTTTGTATCTTGATTAATCTGTTGAATAATTACTGTATCTGCACTCGTAATTAGATAATACATGTAATTGTTAATCTTTGCTTAGAAATAAATTCTTGGGACTGTGATTGTTAACTTGTTAATAATCTTGGAAAAATTAATAAAGACAGTCACATAATTGTTAACAACAGAGGACATTAATTTCCAACAATCTAAACAAGGTTTATATATCCACCCATTGCTGTACTTAACTCACCATTGTACCTGACTATTTCAATTTTCAACCTTCCAAAGCACCTTACCATTGTACTAATATATAACCTGTTACTTATGCTCATATAAATGAGCAAAGATATATTGAGTACTCTAAATCAAACTTTACTTGAAAATATTCACTCGGATATTAAATAATTTACAAGAATTCCAAGAAGCAGCATTACAGTACATTATAGATCATAAAGTGAAAATTCCAAACAATTTAAACTTACACAAAATGGTGGAGCATTTAATACTAGTAAAGCTTGTAATTTGGGTGACTCAGCTCCCAATGTTATGAACAAAATCTAACTTCATTGTCTTGCACTTGCTTTTTGCCAATTATGGAAGTTTCAACAATCATTCTTCTTTTTAGGTTCCATCTAAAGTTCTTAAGAATTTGAGCATAAAAAAAAGTTGAAAAAGAAAGAATAAATATAAGAAATCCAAAGTCTCTAAACTTAATTATTGGATTAATGTTAGTAGAGGCAGAAACAGTTGGTAGCTTGAACAACCAAGTACAGCAATCCAGCCCAGCCGAGAAGGAAAACAGTGAAAATTTGTGAATCTGATATAGTACAAATCACAAGGCCTACACATCAAAGAACTAAGGAAAAGAACATAAATAAAGCACCCGAACTGAAGAATTTCCTCAAAAAATGGATGGAAATTCTAGAAACATCACACCAATTGTTAGTAACATCAGCAACTACAATGGAAACCCAATCTCTACATTATAAATATAACCAGCATGTTCTGGAAGACAGAGATGGAATGGGAGATCTAATAATCCAATGCAAAAAAAATATCGACAATAAAAAAATCACAAATAGCATACTGATAATAACAGACAAACAAGTGATTCTTTAAGTAGCAAAATTTGAAACAAAACTCATGATGGGAATAATCATGTTGACGAACCATCATAAACAATAAAATCATGTCTGAGTTTATCAAAATCAATATACAACAGAGAACAAACCAATGAAAGTGATGTATTATATTATTTTGTATACATGTTCCACCTCAACATTGATACAACAAGAGAGAACCACTAGAACCTTAGAACAATCATTAAATCTTAAAAAACTATTGGAAATTCTCAATAAACCTAAGTTTTAGTACCTTCCCTCTTAAGATGCTCTAGGATCAGTTCCATGCTGCCAAACATAAACAAGTTCATCCCAACCAGTGCTAGCAATAAGCCCTTCAACAAGCACACTCATATCAACACCAACAGCAAACTCAGTATGTTGATCATACCTACTCACCAAAGCATCCTCAACCATAAAATCCCAAACACAAACAGTCATATCATAAGAACAAGACACCATCAAATTCCGCACATGCGGTGAAAATTTCACCTTTCTAACAGCATACCCATGCCCATTAAGCACAGAAATCGGAACCCTAAAGTTTCTAACATCCCAAACCTTAATCGACTTATCAACGGAGGCTGTGGCAATAATACAGTCATCATATTTGTTCCAATCACAGGAAAGTATCTCGTGATCGTGTGCGGGAAGGATCATGGTGGAACCTGGTTCACGAACGTCCCAGATTCGGAGAGTGCAATCACCGGAAGCTGAAGCGAAAACATCGGCGTGACGAGGGTTCCAAACGGAGGAATAGACACAGTAAGCGTGTTCTTTGAAAGTGCGAACGGAAGTGGGACGATCGAGAGTCCATAATTTGACGGTGTCATCCCATGAAGCGGAGAGGAACGAGTCACGGCGGACGGGGTTGTAATCGGCAGAGTGAACTTCGCGAGTGTGTTCATGAAAAGAGCGGATAGGGTTTGCAGTGGGTGGAAGAGCAAGGTCGTAGAGTTTAACGGAGCCGTCGGCAACGGCGGCGACTACGATAGAATCATGAGATTCGGACCAGGTGACGTCGTAGATTCCATCGGCGGTGTCGTAGGCGGCGATTTCGGAGATTGGGAGAGCGGGGTTTGAGGAGAGTTCGAGGACGTGGAGACGGCCGTTACCGAGGATGCCGAAGTTTTGGGCGGTGGCGACGGCTATGCGGTTTTCGTAGAATGGGCTGAACTTGACGGAGTAACCGTTGAATGGAGTTTTGAAAACCGGCATGGTATTGAGGATGGGAGTTTGGTTAGGTGAAAGAGTGAGTGTTAGGTGTTTGATGTTATGCGGCTGAGGTTGGTTCTGTTAGATTCGTCATATGTTTGTGAAGAAGGTGTTTGAGGATTGATATGCAAATGCAATATTGAAGATTTTTAGAATCCCTAGAGTCCGTAGAAGATTATTTGGCTAGGCTAGTATCATCCCTTCAATCACCTCTCCACTGCTTTTTCAATGTTTTCATCGCTTTTATATTTACCGTGTATACATCTCACCCGTTCCATCTAATTTAATGATCAAAATTATTTTAAGTTACCTCTATTTTAAAATTCAGAAGCGAAATCGTTTATCCCATGATATTGCCTGCATTTCTTTCTTATTGCAGACAATCTTAATCTCTTTCATCACTATTCAGATATACAACTACTACACAAATCTCAATCATCAATCCAAGATTTAATGATTCAAAATTGTCTCGTCTTAATGCTGAGTTACAATTACGGTGAGTTTGGTTGAGGAATTTGAAAAGCAAAATAAGTAATATTTTAAGACAAAATACATAAGTTAATTATTTTATTTTTTTATATTAACATAGTCTTTTAGATTGATAAAAATTACTGTGTTAAATTATTTTTAGTGATATTTTAATTTAATTATTTTTAGTTAAAGGTTTTTTAAAATGACATTATGAGTATTCTTATTAATCATATAAATAACAATATAATAAATTTTTATGTAACAATATAAATAATTTTTATGTAATTTTATAACATAGATAGATATAGATAATTTTGTATTTAATTTCAAGAATTATTAAAATATATCTCACTTAAATTCTTTTTTGTCTAATTATTTTTTAAAAAATTTATTTTAAGGTTATGTTTTTATAATTATTACAATAAATTACAGACACAAAGAACTAAATTAAATTCTCCTTTAAGAATTACATGAATTTATTAAAAAAAATTAGAAGAATTCTAAATTTTAAGAAATAAAAATTATTGGTATAAACATTTGCAAACACAAAAAACGAAGATAAACACTAAAAAAATGATTAAAAAAAACAAATATATTATTTTTGTGTAACTTAAATATTACTAGATGTATTTTGTTAATTTTAAATAAAAAATGTGCTTGGTTTAAATTTTAAAAATGAATGAAAAAAAAACAAGGATTTTACTTTTATTCTAAATCCATATTTGAAATTTAGAGGGGTTGAAAGGAAGAAGCTATAACTTAAAAATTATTTAAAATATTTCTTCTTTAAATTAAATATAAACCTATTAAAAATCTTTTCACTCTACTCTTTTCCCATCTTTTGAATAAAAAAATGTCTCCCCTGTCCTGGCCTCCCATCTCTTTCATTACAGAGCCCTAAAATCTAAATTTAAAAAAATAATATCACAATCTTATCCGACTTTTTCAAAAATATAAAATAGAATAAATCATTGATCCTTTGTTCTTTTAAGGAATGTTGCTTTTTGTTACTGAATGTCACGTTTAAAAGAAATTGTAATTTTATTTTTAATGTTATACAATCATCGCTCCTTTGGTAGTTTATAGTTTAGGGTTTACTTGATTTTTTAAATCAAGTAGCATTTTCATAAATGCAGATGTCTACATGGACCGAACATGTAACTGGGAATTTTTTATGTAGTTGTTATTTGCACTCCTTTTCTAATACTTCTCTACCATCGTAAATTAATTATTTTCCTTCAATAATATTACTTGTTTCTAAGTACTTTTGAAGACATTCCATAAAAGTAACTTTCATTTAAATTTAAAATTTTACAATTAATAAGACTATGTGTGTGTTTCTTCATAATTTTTTTTATCAATAATTATGTCAAATAATTTTTTTTAATTTAAAATTTTCAATATAAAAAAGTTATACTTTTATCTTACACAATTGATTATAATTTATCAATCGTACAAAATATTTTATTTTGACAATGTATATAAATTAAATTTATTTATTAATACTGAGCATTTGACTAATACAATGTATGTTTTCCAAATTTTCAATTTGAATTTTTTATTATTTGTTAATTTTTTTCCATTGCCATAGTTAAGTTTCATAATAAATTACAATTGTTGTGTATCCAAAAAAGAAATTACAAAATGCAATGAATGAAAAAATTATTTTTTATTAAGTTTAACTCATAATGACATTTGATATGGAGGCTGGACGAAAAAATATCTTGTTTCTTAAAAGTGCTTATAGCTCTATTCTAAAATGGGATTAATATGAATTTTAATAGAGTTCTATACTTATTATTTACAATTAACTATGGTCAAAATTATGGAAGCTTCGAACTATGTTAAACTTGTTTATTTGGCTCGAAAGATCTTGCATAATAATACATCGGTTACAAATAAGTTTATTATAAAAAAATGTGTGTGATTGTGGATTCTTTTTGCTTCTAGTGAAAGGTGGAGGAGGAAGATATTGATCATGTTTTTAGGGGTTGCATTTGGATGAAACATACTTGTTTCACTCTTACATGGGTATTTGTGGACTCTTGTACTCCTTTCATTGTTTGGCTTCAAAATATTATTTTTCACTCTCCTCCTAAGGTTAGTGATTATGTTGTGTCCTTGTGTTATGGTCTCTGGAATTCTCACAACATATATTGTTTTGAAGGTAAAACTATTGATATAGTCAAGATAGTTATGTTATAAAGTGAATGTTGTTGATGCTTAATCATTTGTGGGGCATTTGAACTAACATTAGCTTATGCCATTTGGCTACTTGAAGCTTTACTAAATTTTTGTACTGATGAAAGCCATGTGTTAGACACTTCATTTTTGGGCTTTCATAATGTTGTGGCTGAAGGGGATTACTTAGAGTTTTTTTAAGACGGAATTTTATGAGATAATATTATTTTGGAGGGTAATTCAAATTTTTTAATATAAATTATCCTGTTTTGATGAAAAATTTGAAAAAAAACTTAAAATGAATGAATTTTATGAAATATTTTGTTAAACCTAAATTTAAGAAATTTCAAATATCATGTAACCACTAATAGGTCCCTTTAAAAATTGATCCCTCAAATTTACAAATTTTTAAGTCTCATCCAATTCTTTTTACCACAACTTTCTTTCAATATTTGCATTTTTACTCCAAAATATGTTAATCTTATAAAAATGAATAAAATTTAAATAAGAAATTACCCTGTTTAAAGAAAAAAAATTATAAGTATATAGAATTCAACTGAAACATTTAAATCATTTTAAATTTTAAATTTGTTTAAAAATTTCATCCAAAGACACTTTTAATGTGGTTCTTGATTGGCATGCCAACTCAAGTGGTAATGTCTACTTTGGTTAGTGGTGATACTTATTTTAAGATAATTTTGTTCTAAATTAACACTTAATTCAAAAGAAAGAGACCAAATTATTCCCCTTTTATAAT
Source organism: Cicer bijugum (assembly GCA_037974875.1). Lineage (NCBI taxonomy): Eukaryota > Viridiplantae > Streptophyta > Magnoliopsida > Fabales > Fabaceae > Cicer > Cicer bijugum. The sequence continues at coordinate 3,065,273 of JBBPBT010000629.1, read as the reverse complement.
TTCTATGTTGTTTTGGAAATTAGATTCACTGCACTAAGTGAATTCAAGTAGGAAACACACTGGAACAGTAATTACAGTTGAATAATATGTGATCATTCGATCTTACAAAAAAAAAAATGTTTTATAATTTATAATATTAAATTTAAATTTAAATTATCTAATTTGACTGGAATGCAAGAACCTTAATCGAAAATCTCAATTTTTTTTTATCAGCATTATTATGAATAAATAACACACTCCATCAACATTTAAAGTCTTCTACCAATCTGATGCGACCCTCAGGTAAAAACCTTCCAATTGTTTTCTTGTGGTCTTAATTAAGCATTCAACAATCTCAATATAATGAATTAATTTAAGAATTTAATTCAGGGGCAAGTTAAAATGATTGATATGCCCACATCGCTATCCTTGCACATCCTTCTCTCCTATTGCTATAGATTAGCATTTTGAACTCCAACTGTTGAAATTTCTTACTACTAAGTAATAACAATTTGAATGTGTTAAAAGTTCATGATGATCTTGGTTGTTGCATTCTTGTCCTTTTTCCTTATTATTTTTTCTTGGGAGTTTGTTCTTTATATATCCACATACATTTATAGACAAAAAGTATTACCAATTTTTATTTTTCTTTAAACTTTATGAATGGAAGAGTAGCTGACCATAAAATAAAAAAGTTGGTTGTAGGGCAACCAATTATAAATAATACCTTGATTTTTTTAATGACTTTGATTGGATTCAGCTTGCTGGATTTGGAGCCTTTCTGACCAGTCTTATTAATAATGCTCGAGATTTCTCTGCTTTCCAAAAATACTAAATTGTTAAATTCTAAAAGTTATATTTCCTCAAAAAAAAAAAAAATTTTAAAATCATATCATATGTGATATGTCCTTTTGGAAAATTGAGAGACTCTAAAATTGTCCACTAACAAAACCGCTATGATTTTTTTATTTGATCAATAACGACTATGATTTTCCAATCAATTATTGTTCACTGGCCAACCTTTTTCTTGGGCTTGAAAATTTTCACTTTCCCTTTTAATTTTCGACAACTAGTTCGTGGAATATTAAAGCTAGAGTCAGGTATAAATAGACGTATATTTCATATTTCTTTATTTTTGGCAATGGATTACGTTGCATTATGAAATTAAAAAAAAAATATCAAATTTTAGTCATAATATAAACAATTAAATTTAGGATAAGCAAATGTATAAGTAATTGTGACTATAAGTAATTGAGACTATCACATGTAATAAAAGAGTTAGTAAATAATAATAAAATTGAGTCTTTTTTAATCACGTCAAATCCAATTAATTTGATAGTTTCAACTATCAAATTAAATATGATTCAAATATGGTATGAAACTCATTTGAAATACGAATAAGACTACTATGCAACATAAAAGGTTGCAAAAAGTGAGAATGTTATGCAAACAATAGTAAAAACAATATTTTTGTGCAAATTTACAATAGGGATTTCAATTTGTATTTTCAATTGGCTTGATTGACATCTTGTGGATTTGCGAGGGAAGTGGTAGATAATTTCTCGTTGTTTAATTCTTTGGTGAAATAAAAAGAATTGGAATTGAAGTTTTCCATTTAATGTGGTTAGCTACTACTTAGTGCATTTGATTGGAAAGGAATTACGTTTTGTTCAAAGGATATGTGACAAATTTGTAAATTGTGGTAGGTAACATCAAAAAGGTGTTTTGGTCTTGGTACATTAATAAGGAGGATAAAAGCTTAAACTTTTGTATTTGCAAATTGTTGAGTTAGTAATATTTTGTATTTAAAATATATGGTTATTTATTGTAATAGATGTTGTGAACCTTTCTCTTGTAATAAATTTTGAATATCTCTTGTATTCATATTAATATATTTTAATTATAGAAAAAAAAAATTATTACTTGACATAATCGTTTGATTGTTGTGTCTTTTATCCTCACGATAAAACGTACTTTTGAATGTATACAAATGTCAAAGTTTTGAGCTCAATAAACCATGAGTTTTTGGACAATACAATGACAAAAAAGATTAAGTTTATGATTGAATGAAATTATTGAAAATTTTAAATTATATATATATAGAGAGAGAGAGAGAGCAATTGCTTTTTTTAAAATAAAGTCACTTTTTTAATAAATTTTAAAAAGATTGGAGGCAAAAATATAAATATGAAAAGAGAATTGGTTCAAATAAAAAAAAATAAGGGTTAAAATTGTAATTTTAAAAACTTGATATATCAATTTATTAAATTTATTAATATCCATCTGTAAATTCTGGGAAAAAACATTGGGACCAATTTTTTAAAATATATAGGGTCCGACTTTTAAATTTTGATAAAAATTTAGAGACCATATTTCATAAGGTAAAAAGAGAATTTTAAACTCTTAATTTTAAATGATATGTGAAATTATTTTAATTATTTTAGTGCAAAAAACTTTCTTAATTTAACTTTAACAAAATATTTCACCAAATTCATTAATTTTAAAAATATCTGAAATTTATTATTTAAACAAAATAATTTATGTTAAAATTTTAGACCCACTGCATTAAATTCACTCTCCTTTTTCTCTTTATTTTTATAATCAAATTTTCTTCTCTTCTCTTTTTTTTTTTTTCTTTCTTTTTCCGGCACATGGATCCAATTTGCATATCTTGTAATAAATAGTTATGCAGTGATTTCCTCCTCCTTATATGAGTTGAATTGATGAGCCAAATAAGAAGTTAAGTGAGCATCATATATTCTATTCGTACGGGTCCGCATAAATAGAAGAATATCAAAATCCCTCCCTCAACTTTAATTTCGTCCCACCCATCCTTATTTCACATGTTCCCACTAACATCTATACCTGTACCTATTAATTGCAAGGGCCACATTAGAGATGGGACAACTACTTCTATAAATTAACCTCCAATTAAATCATCCAAATAATACTTTTAACTGCCTCTCGTCATTTTGGAAAAATCTCTATTTTGGATATTCAATTATGATCAGGACCACATAGCTCAGTCAACATGATATTAACTATACAAATCATATCAACGGCATTAAACTCACATCCTTACAAGATTACCTAGTAATTATTTACTCAAGAAGTAAAGTTGCTCGTGGAGATTATATTCATATAATCAATTACTTCTGTATAAAAATTATTTATTATTATTTGAGGTAGTTAAAATTTATTATAATTAGATAGAAGTCGTTAGATTAATTACATTAACACCATTATATAACAATACAATATATTCTAATTATAAAAACAATTTTTTAATTAATTATTTTAAAAAAAAATTTAAAATTATTTTTCTCTTTTTTTAGTTCATCCATGATTTTAAACATGTTATTAGAGCAATAATAATAATTCAGCTATATTTTTTTTAATTTTCTTTATCTTTTCTTCTTCATTTTGAATCCAAATTTGTGATTTTTCATTCTTTTTTAACTTGATTGTATAATATTTGTAAATTTAAAATTGAAGATGCTTTAATGATATATTTCAGTATAATTTCATTCTTTTTTGCCATTGTTGACTCTCTCTTTGTGCTTATACCATATGGTAGCAATACAATTACCATTTTATTTTATTTTTTTACCATATGGTATTAAACAATTTTCATTTTTTTTGTGCTTCAATCATATTATGGTTAAGTTTTGTTGGTCATATTTGACATTTAAAGATCCAATATTGGAATTCTTGATTCTATATCTGAGTGAGTGTATGTAGACACCGAAAGATTTTCAAGTTAGCACAAAGTAAGCCAAAGACTTCGACGAAAGTTATGCACCTCAGGCGCTACCACTTTCTACATGAATTTTGTTGTGTAACTGAAGTGATTAGGGTTTGTATTTTTTTTTCTTATAATTTTATTTCATAAATTTCATTGTATTTATCTTTTTTTTGTATGGTTCTTTCCAAGTTAAAAATCTTGTTACATAATTCCAATTTACGGGGGAACTATTAGAAGTAGTTAAAATTACTTATGATTAAGTGAAAGTTATTAGGTTAGTTACATTAATAGCACTATATAAAAGTGCATCATACTCTAATTGTAAAAATAATTCTTCAAATAATCATTTTAAGTTATATTATTCTCTTTAATTATTTCTCTCTTTCTTATACTCAACCATGAGTCTTAACAATTATAACAAATCTTTATAATCAATCATTCAATTAAAAATTTTATAATCAATCATTCAATTGAATTTGATTTTACAAAATCAATTAAAAATTGGGTCAATTTTAGAATCAAAATATTTATAAAAAAAATTATTTTGAAAATATTTTCTCTGAAAAGATACAAAAATCTCAATTTGTTTGATAAAATTCAAAAAAATTCTAAAAAAAAAAAATTAAGATTTTTTTCTATCAAACATCATTTGGGAAAATTTCTATTTTGTTGTTTGGAAGTTTTAGTCTACAAAGGAATAAATAATTTTGTTTTCTTTTAAAAACACATAAATTACATTGTAGAAAATTAAAAAAAATTTATTCATAATATATATATACTTTAAAATTAACAATCGATTAAAAAAATAAATAACTATATCTAAAATATATGGATTAGTTCAAAGCCATAATTTAAATATATAATTTTTAAAAATGGATTATGGATATAGATGTAATTTGAATAAAAAATTAATCATTTTATGCAATCTTACTCAAAATGACCATTAATGAATGAATTAGCCGTGTGGTAATAATGGATAGAAGAATACTACTATAATAGCCAATAGTACTCATCCTTTGTTTTTAATAGTTAACAAAAAGCCTCGAGGATAATGAATTTTTGGGTTTCATAGATAATTTCAAAAATAAAGCATTTTCAGATAAAACGAAGTTATATTAAATTTTCACTAAATTTGAAAATATAATTTTTCATAAAAAATCAAATTGCCGTGATCAACTGCCACTTCCACTACTATTGATCAATATTATTAATTATGACTCTGATTATCGTTAATCACGACTCCAACCATCTTAGCCCTGTTGCCTACTATGCCCCAATCTCAGATAAGATTGCCATGTTTATTCATTTAATTTATCGCTCACCCATCCTCTCGTGGCTGTATTGTTGAACATAGAAAATTGTACAATTGTCTTTTCCAGTTATCATTGTTAATAATTATTAAGTAATTCAGTTTTTCTAAAATTTCAAAACATAAAATAAAAAATCACTACCTAAGAGCACTTCCAAAAATCACTACTTAGATTCGTAGAGGAACAAACTGAATTTTACAGTAATTTATAATGAGAGTCCGTTACATTGAAATGCCGTTTCTCCCTAAAACAATTTTTTAATAAAAAAGTTTTGATACAACCAAAAAAGAAAACCACCCAAATCATCAAAAGTTAACATCAAATCAAATAGAAAAGGAAAATTTGATCACATGAGATGATGAAACAAGAGAAAGGAAAATTAAGACAAAGAGGGAAGCTTATGGAGAAATAACATTAATGTAAATAAATGAAATTAAATAAGGAAGTTGGAAACTTAGAAAAAATGGTATAATGAGGCCGTGAATTGTAAAATGGCAATTTGAATATTTTGATAAAAGAAAAATTAAAATTTGCTTTTTTATTTTCAAATTTATTGGAAATATTAATTAAAATACTTTAATTCATATTATAAATTGAAAAAAAAAAGTAAAAGTAAATTAAATTACTAATAAGTAGATTTCAAAATATATATGACATAAATTATGAGATTCATTCATAAATTTTGTTATTTTTTATAAAATTATTTATCTATAATATTTTTAACTATTTATTATTTTATTAATCATATTTCTTTCTATAATAAATATTAATGAATATTTTGATAAAACAACAATTAAGATTATTTTGAAATTTGAAAATGAAAAATTAAAAAGAAAAAGAAACTTAAAAATGAACGATGGAGAATATGTGAAACAAATTATATGGTACTAAGAGAAATTAATATGACGAAAATGATACATACCATGTATGAAAAGAGAGAATATTGTGTTTTTCCAAAAAATAAAAAGAAAGAATATTATGAAAGGGTTTTGAAAAGAGCATGTGAACAACTATGGTTGATTTAGCTTGGTATGACTAGTAGACAAACACCTTTACTTTAGTCAAATTAAAGCACTTCACTAACCTAAACTCCATTAGATATAATAAATTGTGAAATCCATCAAACTTCACTTTCCAATGAAAACCACAACCCACATGATCATGCTTGGGAAAATTGAAAGATCATCACAATTCACAAACCCCTCAAAAGAAGATCTCCTTCTCAAAATTCATCAAATTTTCACAGCCCCCCTTTATCCCATTCCATATTTATTTTCTCTCACATTGACCCTACATCACCTAAACTTGGTGTAAATTTTCATTATTGGCCGACAAGTGTCAACCATTGATTGATACACGCACATCTAGTGACAGCCCTATCAAAATGTTCAAAGTTTTTTGTTTGCTAAACAGTCCCCATCATTCACTACAAGCATGTGTCGCTTATGAGTATCCCAACCTTCCATTCCTAACCCGATATATCTATTGAGAAAGAGTTTGTGTGTGTGTGTGGTCAGGGTCAAGAGGTGAACAAGATTAAGGGACCCTGAATAATAATTAATCAAAAGCCAAACTACAGAGTGTTTTTGCCATTTTAATTATTCATACCATCAATTTCATACCAAAACTATCTAGCATAGGGGAAAATAATCAATATAATCCCCCCTTGCATTAAAACTTAGAAGAAAAAAAATAATAATCAAGATATTATTTTTATTACCATTTTGATTAAAAAAAATCTATTACTTCAAAATTTGGTTGAAAAATAAGTCAAACCATAATATTTCAGAAAGACATCAATAAAGTATAATGCAACACAAATTTAGATTGATCCAACCCAATCAAATAGAGTTATTTAACTTTATCAAAATTAAGATAAGTCGCTTATAAAGATAAAATATAAAATAACATTCTATTATAATTTACATAAATCTTCAATCTAATCACAAGAAGGTAGAAAGAATGCAATAGTGATAACTATATTAAGTCATCTATGCATTCATTCTAGACCACTTAATCATAATCATGTCCCAATCACAACGATTAAATGACATTTTTATTTTTCTAATTAAAATAAAACACATTTAAAAATTCCTTATAATTGACAAATATTTATTATATTTATTTACATTCAATCACTTGATTTAAAGAGAAAATAAAGTACAATTAAGAGTTTTTTTATCCTTAAACTTTAAAGTCAAAAAGAAATTATTCTAATAATTCGAATTTAGACTTAAAAAATATATTTTAACGAGGGATAAAACTCATTAACTATCCCATCAATTCGAATATAATAAAAGCACATTATCTATTTGCATCCAATCAATTGGTTTAAAGGACAAAAAAAGGTTTGGTATAAAGAAAATAATAAAATGCATCAAATCAATTTGGTAGAAATGAAATTATTTTAAGTGACTGATTCCCACTCCATTAACTAAAACAGAGGAAGAGGAAGAGAAAAAAAAACATAAATAGAATACAAGACATTCTCTTATATTTACAGACTCTAATCTGTGTCTCTTGATGAGATTAATTGATGTAAACATAGAAAAAGAGAGAGAAGTGATGAGAAACAGCATAAGGTGTTGCATATCTTGCATTCTACCATGTGGAGCACTTGACGTGATTAGAATAGTACACTGTAACGGTCGTGTAGAAGAAATCAGTGGAAGCATCAAAGCAAGTGAAATCATGAAAGCATATCCAAAACATGTTCTCAAGAAACCTTCTTCACCTTCAACACAAGACGGTGTCGTTCCTAAGATCGTTGTTGTTCCTCCCGATGCTGACCTTCAACGCGGCAAGATTTACTTTCTTATGCCGATACCTTCACCGCCACCGGAGAAAAATCACCGCGGTAAAAACTCTTCGGGGAAGAAGAAGAGAAAGGAACAGAACGAGAGAAGAATTAACAACAACATAGGGAACAGTGCTGCTGCTGCTGCCATTGTTGTTTCTTCTGATCAATATTTGACTGAGATTTTGTCTGAAAAGGTTTCTAGTCATAGAGATAGAAGAAGAGGACGTGTTGCTGTTTGGAGACCTCACTTGGAAAGCATTTCTGAGTCACCAAATCATCTTTAACGGTTTGAATTTCTTTGTTCAATTCCATATCAATTGATTATACTTTTTATGTTTTATTAAATTTAATATATTTTCAACCATCAATTTACTTTTTCTTTTTTAAGAACATACTAGTAAAGTTTTTGTTTTATTTTATTTTATTTTATTATAAATGAAAAAAATAAATCCATCGTTTTGTCTGTGTTAAAACTCAAGTTCTGAATAGAGTTTATAAGATTTGAAGGAAGAGATTATTTTGAAAGTTTAAACTAATTTTGTAGATCATATACATGTAAGAGGTTGATGTAATTGGATGCTACTTTTTTTTTCTTTTTTCTTTTTTTGCTTTTGAAGTTTTTTGTTATGATTTTGAGGTTGTGTTCATCAGTGTTTAGGTAGAGGGGTATGTAATTGATCAAAAGGGTGTTATAAATTTGTAATATTTCAGGAAAGGGATAAGGCAAGAAGTGTGTAAAGAGTTTGAATTTGTTTTGGTTTTAAATTCTTTGATGAAGGAAGGTTCGGAGTTGAAGAATGGAAAGATAAAAAATGATTGGAAATCTGTATCAGATAATAATGATAATAGAATGTGATTGAGACATGGTTCATGTTATGGTGTTGCTAGCTACCATTGGAGTAATTCATTTCGTTGATCACTGTTATTCCCCTATTCACACACGGAAAAAACAATTGTGTTCTGTTTTGTTCTACATTCATTTGGTGTCTGTCATTCTTTAACACCAGAGCATGACATAATGCTTCCATCACTTTCCATACCCTTATGATATAAGTTCTTATCCTTCACAGAATTATATTCCATGTGTTGATTTTTTTTTCATATATATTTTTTGGTATAATTTGTTTAGACTTATATTTATTCTTTATTTTTTCTTGATATTTGCATGGATTCTTTATTTTTTTTCCCGTTTTTTATAAATAATTAATATTAATTATTTTTTAATAATTTATAATCATTGTAAAAGTTATAGTAATATTTAATTATTATAATATTTTTTAATAAATATTAAGTAAAAAGTTAATGACAAAAAATATATATTTTAATCTTATTTTTGTTAATATTATTTATCACATCATTGTTCATATATGTCCCTTTCACTTTTTTTATGCAATATTTTTTACACCTTGACATTCCAACTAGTGGTTATTTTTTCATTAAATAAATATTTCAAATAGATATAATTTTATTTAAAGAAAAAATACTAACAAATGTCTTTTAAGCATTTATTAAATATTTAAAAAGTAAAATAAAATATTAAAATTTATGTATTCAATATTTAAAAAATTTAAAAAATAATATTTTTAACAAATGTCTTTGAGATAGTTATTAACATGGCATGTTTATAAAAGAAAATAAAGTTTGAGATCATCCAAACGAAGGTGTACAGATTCACCAATGAGTATTATGCAGTGTAAAGTCACTGTGTACTTTCCCCACAAAATTGAAGCATAAACAATATGAAAAGACCAAAGTAGATGAGTTTGAGGTTTGAAGGAATTGAAAGTAGCCACACCAAAGTGCTAACTTTACACCACATTTCTAATATGCAATGATGGTTTGCTACTTTACACTAAATTATTTGTGGGATATATATGCCTTTAAACAATTTTGTATTAATAATGAGTTAGCAATTATAAGGTTATAGTAGCTAGTGGCCACGGCATCCTGTAAAGGTGACTGATTACAACACATTTGAGTTTGACTTGTGGATTGGTTGAATGGCAGATAATTGACCCTTGAGAGAAGCTCATGGTTCTTGTGCTGATTCTGATTTTAGATGATCCAAACGCATATATGCGTTTTTTTATTTAAAACTAATTAAATATCTAAATTATTTCTTAATAGATTTGACATGACACAATTTAATCCACAACAAAATATAATAAACAAAAACAATATTATATGTGAGAGACAGTTTCATTTTCACATTAATATTTTTCCATCCGTGCCAATGTAATCAGTGGTATCGGGTGAATTCATTAACGTGCTTGTCTGAATTTTCTCTCTGTACTCTCTACTTATGTCTATTCCGCCATTACTTCATCTCACTATACAAACTTCACCAACAAAATTAAACCACTCACATTCTCTTAGCTTGTAATATTAATTACCGGAGTTTCTTTTTGCATAGTATGAAAATAAATATTAAATTTTTAACATAGTTTATTACTAAAAACTTTTCTTTTAGATTGTGTGTCGTCACGATTATGTTATTGCGGTTTTGTTAAGGAGGAACAAAGAAATCAGAACGATGAGTTGTTGATTTGAAAATGTGACTACCTATTGATAATAACTGATAAAAATTAAGCAAGTATTCTACTGCCACTCTGTATAAACATTTATTGAAGCTGACTCGATCTTTTAATTCTACTTTTTATTACCAAAATTTTCATTCTAATTGTAAAAGGTGGTTTACTTTGTTAAACTAGTTCAAGTTTTTATTTTATAAAATTTGTGTTGATTTTATTTTTATTATTAAAGAATTAAGAAAATTTTAAAGAAAATAATTTTTTTATATTTTTAAAATAATAAAAATACTAAAATTTTATTTTTATTATTTTTGGAAATACATTTTTATTAATTAGTATTTTCTCTTATTTTTACAATGATAGTTATCTTTAAAAGTATGTCATTAACATATAATAAATATAAATTTTAAAAAATAAAATTATAAAATATTGTTACAAAATAAAAGA
>JBBPBT010000629.1:2995503-3017918 GCA_037974875.1 Cicer bijugum | reverse complement strand
TATATGATTCAATATTATACTGAAAAAATCAACAATTTCTCATTTTAAATAATTATTCTAGATGGAAGGGTTAGGCGCCATAGATAAGAGAAAAATGTATAACAATAAATGGAATTGTATTAATAATGAGAGAAGCGATTAAAAGTTGTTTATATGAGCTAACTAATATATACATATTTCATCGTATACTTACAATTTGTTCATTAGTGATCGATAATAGTCACATCAAGAATTTAACTTGGACCTTTTAACAAACTTAATATCTTCTTCAGTTATTAATTACAGTATATAATACCCCAGCTTAATTTACTTTACTAAAAGTAGACTTCATGGAACGTGATTGGAAATTTTAAGGAATATCCGGAACTTAATCTATCTCTGGTGTTCTATAGAGGATCTGAGCTATATTGCTTGCTTGCTCAACCACAAACTATTGGATTATATATATATATATATATATATATATATATATATATATATATATATATATATATATTTTGACTTTTATTTATTTAATATTATGATTGTTTTGATTGAGAGATAAATAAAATATAATTAAAAATTATTTAAGTCGAAATTTAAATTCAAATATCTCTAAACAATTTTTTTAATTAAATCTCGTTAACTATTTAAATTATTTAAATTGAATCACTTGGTTTCTAAGTTTTAGTTTTACCCGGTCAGTCTCTTTTTTTTTAATGCATGGACCAACTCCAAAATGTGTTTGTGCAGCTAAACATAAAGGTCAATAAACCGCTTATTAATATATCATCCACTAAAGCACAAAATTTGGAATTATTATACATCATTTGAGAAGGTTTCAACAACCGAGGGACCAAAGCATATATATCCTATGTACTAAGATGTGAACAACGAACAAAAATTCCGCGGGAAATTAATGTATATACATAATAATGTGAAACCTTTAATATGGATACGTCACGATTCCGCTTAGTACAGCTATTAAGGGAATGGATTGAAGATAAATGATTCAACCGAATCATTACATATTAGCTGTGATGATATATATCATTGTTTATCCACAAACATTTGAGTTTATTTCATTATTTCCTTTTCTCTTGACATTGAACAAGGTAAAGGCCGGCAAATGAATCATACCAAATCTTTTTATTGACCAACGAATCAAATCAATATTAAAGAAATAGTTTCAATTTATAAAATCCATTTTGTGATAGTATATATTATTGATGTTAAGAGTTCTATATATCTAATTTAATTTGACTATTTTTATTGACGAATTTAAACATAAATATTAAGAGTTTTACATTAAATAGATGTGACTTGAATATGTATTTATAAATAGAAAATAATTTTTATTAAATTATAAATTGATTTTGTAAATGTTGAGATAGACTCAGTTTAAAATTTAAAGTTCGATTTGAAAGTTATAAGAGGAAATGATAGTTCTATATCTTAAATTTTTTTTTGAAATAGAAATAAATCACCATAAGTTAGAGGAACACACAAGATTTATTGATGATTCTAGAGAGTTTAAATAAATTCAGCAAATCTTCTTTTATATTTTTATAATAACTTTAATATTAAAAATATATTAATTATACACATCTCCTTTTCACATGTTAAAGAAACCAATTCTCTCGAATAAAGTAAGAAATTTTTCTCTATTACTCTATGACAAACTCTTCTCAAGTTCTCTAAACTTAGTAAGACATGACATGAGTATGAATTGCAACGTAAGGAAGAAATATTGTTCTATCGGGGATACCATGGAAAACTTGATAAAGTTTTCGAATAATATATTTGTTTGATTAGCTGTTTGTATTTATAAAATTAGAGCCGTCGCTTTTAAAACAAATTTTTCTCGCGTTTGTTTCTGAAAATCAAATTATTTTGTCAAACAAGGACATAAGTTAATTATATGATTAATTAATTGATATATAATAAGCTGTTTGAAATGCAATGTAATGTTTCAGATTCACACTCAACATATTATTCCAAATAATCATCCTTTTATTTTTCATTTGTCACATCAATGAAACAGAAGACGACAAATACTAAATAAGCTTCAAACTACAATGTTGAAGGAATAATTCTTGTATCAATTATTTAGACACATTAACATAGGAAAAGTAAACATAATCATAACTATATAATTTTAAAATAAAAAAATATATTTTTTTTTGCAAAATACATCTTGAGATATTTTATATATGTTTTTAGAAAGTAATAATTTGGTCTTTTATGGTTTTTAATTTTTTTAACACTTAAGTTATTTATGTTATAACTGAGTGAAGTTAATGATATTGATTATGTAGATAAATTTTTATTACTAAATTTTTAGAAGTTATATATGTTTAAATGATTGTAAAAAAACAAAAAATATACACCGTTTATAATGTTTGATGAATATTTTCTGAAATATTAATATGAAAGATTTATTGTTGCAACATTTGATAGAATTTCTAATAATAAGATTATTTTAATTACACTAATTGTTATTTAAGGTGAAATAAAATACAATGTAAATATGACGTAACTCAGAAAATAAATATCTATTTTTTGTACTTTTTCAAATAACATATCTAAATTTTGGTGACACACAAGAATTACCGGTGTTGAAGATGATCGGTAATTGTTTTAGAATTGAAAATTGTTTGGTTTAAAAGGTAATTTTTGGTTTATGCGTTTGTATTCTCTAATATTAGGAGGTGTCAATTTTCTTTACTCTTAAAAATCCAACAATGAATTAAAAATAAAGTATAATTACATAAAAAAAAAATGAATTTGCATTATCTCAAATAAAAAAGAGAGGAATATCCTTTGAGGGTCTTCAGTATAGGAAAACTCCTCACAAAGGTAAATAATACATAAAAAGATTACATTATTAATAATTCCGACATAAGAGTCCTAATGAATGGGGGCTAAAGAAAAAGCCCTCCTTAATAGAATAGATAATGTATAATTATTAAATAAAATTAGAAATAGGTTCAAATGAGGGTACCATCTTCATTAATTCCGAGGTCCTTGAGGACATCAGCACAACCAGGAAGACGGTCTTTCTTAAGGAAACCAAGAGGGTTAGCTGCACGAACAGGGGACACAATTCCATTGTTGTTTGTGATGCTGATCCTAGCAGCTTGTTCCAAGTGAGAATCTGAGTCAACCTCTGCACAATCTTTCCTTGGACTCTTTGCAAGTGTAACTTCACACACTTCATCTTCATGATCTCCATCTACTTCCACTCTGTATGTTCCTGATGCATCTGTCACTGCCTCTTTGCTGAATGTCACTGTTCCATTGTCTTCTTTGCACTCCATACGTACCGTTGCACCTTCATTGTCACACATCTATTAAATTCCTTTTCCTATAATTATTATTATTATTATTATTATTATTATTTCACTTTTTTTAAATTCTAAATTTTGGGATTCTGTACTTTTTTAATAGTTTATTAAGAGAAAAATATATCAACAAAAATTAATATATTTTATTCAAAATTTAAATTATTGATATGTACGTACCTTCCATGAACTCAGTCAACTTGGTGATGAACTGGGTGCGGCATGTGTCACAGTAAACGATACCCTCAACAAAGAATCGGTCATTGCAATAAACCGAACCAAAGAAGGATAAGAAGCAAAGGGTTGAGATAAGGATGATTGTAGACTTTGCCATATTGTAACTAATGCGTTCTTGATATTGTTTTATGGAAATTAATTTGCTTCTAAGAAAGTTCCACTGTTTGCAATGAAGATGGGGAATGTGTTTTATACTAATAATAATGGATCAAATTAGTTTTACTTTGTCTATTTCTTCTATGAGCTTCTAATTTCTCCCTTTAATTTTGGATGGTGGAAATTCTTGTTTTGACCCGTTTTTTCCTCTCTAGTTTGAGATTGCAATCTTAGACAATAAAAACCACAAATGTGGGATGGTTAATTAATCATGAAGACCAGCTAAATAGGGAGAAAAAAAATCAAGTTATATCATTTCAACGAACAACACTGACCATTCGTTGCTTAAGAATTTGATTGAGTCAGCATGTGACATAAAACATTCCTAATTATAGTTACAATTTCTTTCTCTTGCATTTTGATTATTCGATGAACTATATTCACCAGTTTAATTGTCTATTCTAAACTATGTTCGACAATGTAGCAAGTGGTCAAAATTTCATCGAAACCTCTATTAAGGTTTATTTACAAGTAACTTATAATGTTTACACATAAATTATTTTTAAAATCAACCCTCAATTTTAGTTCACGAAGGATCGCTATGTTTTCAACTTGTCACTAAAGTATATAAAAACAATAAATCATTTTTGGAATCAAGCCTTGTCTTAGTCTCTAAAGTATATAAAGTTTGTCATTTTAATATTTTGTACATAATTTTTTTTCTTCCTATTAGTCTATAGAATCGTAACATGAATTTCATATACTTTAAAAATTATTTATCATCCCCATAAAAAGAAAACTCTATTATTTTTTATATGTTGATTCTTACAAAAGGATTTTCCATTATACTAAAAACTATGTTCGACAGAATCCATTATTTGGATCCAAATGAAACTTCATTTAACAGAATATTTGATAACTTATACTAAAAACTGACAATTTTCATTCGTTTTATTTTTCAACAATTTTCCTCTTAAACTTGAAAGTGTTTACAGGTTCGATTTGGATTTGTGCAAAACAAGTATAAAATAACCACAGCGAGGTTGACCAAACAAAAAACCATAGTGTGCATCACTATCAATGATGGCAAAACAATGGATATGAATAAGATTATATCTATCTCTTGAAAGTCGCAAGAACACGGTTGCTAGTTCTGAAATCTCAAAGGAGAAGAGTTACCTAAAACATAATAATCCAAATCCAAATAGTCTGAGAATATCTAATTATAATTGTATATATCTAACACCTGAGATACATAATAGCCTGAACTTGAATAAAAATATTGAATCCATATTGTATATTTTTTCTAATTACCATGCTAAATGTAAAAGCATGTTCAAAACTATTTTTTCTAAAAGCTTTTTTTTTTTCTTTCTAAATGCGAAGAGCCTGTTCATAACAGTTTTAAAACCATTTTTATATTTTATTTGAAGAAATTGGTTTTCTTCTGCCGAACCTCCGTTTGAAAAGAGAGGACTCATAATCTAAGGCAAACATGTTGTCTGGACATCAAAGGAAATCATGGAAGAAATATGTAAGTGAAAATTCAAAGGAAATTCATGGAAGAAATTCATAATTTTGTGACACTATTCTCACGCCATCACCTACTAACTTCGCTTTCGTTTTTATTCATTGTTTCTTTCTCCTTATACCTGTATCACTCTTACGTGCCCATAGAGGTAGGTGTAAGAGAATCGTTGTTATTTTTTTGCTCTTACGATAGTTTAAAATAAACATCATATCCTTATAAAGCGATGAAATAGTCTAAGACTATCTTTTTTTATAGTACATGTAAAATAAAAGCACCAATTTAGTTACAGCCAACCATGGATTTGTTTCAAGTGGCTAAAACAGAACCTAAAGCAACATTGATGGTGTTGCATTCTATTGTCAAATAAAGAGGAAATCCCCAGGAATTATAATTCTCCTAGAGACCGCCTTACTCTTCAATTAAAACATCCTAATGGTGAGGTATAAACTTCCTACACCTAGAAAACATGGAAAAAGAAAACCAACAGAAGCTGCATGGAGACTAGTCTTTCATATTCACATCACAAACGCCTAGAAAAATCTGCATCCCTTTACTGCAAAAATAACTTTGTTATGGTACAAGTATAACCAGAAGACAATCTCGAAAGTGGGTCAATTACATACCTCTGCAGTATTTCCCGCAGGAGCACGGGCAGACTCCACCTTTTGTTCATCAGCTGTTAAAAAAAGAGGATCTTCAGGAACCAGGACAATATAACAAATAGAAGGAAGGTTAAAGACCCAAAAGTAAAAAGATTAGAGTTCAGAGGAAAATAAAAAATGCACAGGAAGAGCTTGTGAGAAGGTTTTTTTTTTTTTTTCCATATCCCTTTGTCTCACTTGTTTTTATTCAGTTCCTTTGTCCTTCCATCGCTCAACTATTTGTTGAACATATAATTCGCCCGATATAAGAGTAGTACCAACTCAGATCATAAAGCGGATTGGGCTAACGGAAAGGAAGGAGTCAGTCGTTCTGCCATCGATTACAGGCAAACCTACCCCGAGCTACAGCCCTCACTGTCGATTCAAGACAACTACCTGTACCACAACCACTGGCATATGCGGTATGCGGGTGTCAAGTCTAGGTCTAGATGGAGGTTCTCGTTCTAGTTCTATTTCTAGTTGAAAACAACAGATTAAAAAAAAATCACCAAGTGGATATCTCGAGAACTAAAGGTGCCAAGCCACGGATTATACTTGAAATGAGGATAAGGCTTCGAGCTAGATATGTAATATTCACCCGGTACCGAGGCAAGTTTGAAATGAAAGTAAATTGCAAAATTGAGCCATAAACCATAGTAGACAGTACACCGTTATACACCATATCACTTTGACCTTTTGCTATATTACTATTGATATGTATAGGATGCTCATAGACTTTTATCTTTAAGACAAAAGATTGCTTCTTTTTTCATAACAATGCTCGCAACATATATTTCTCTAAAGGAGATTTTTTGTGAACTATGAAATAAGAATGGAGTGATTAAAAAAACACCCTTGGCACAGAGGAGTAACTGTTTTAAGTCCCAAGAAGAATATATGATCATACAATCATCCCATAGCTACATCAAAGATTATTTTTTCTACACAGTTGTATAAATTAATTGCACGAGTATTAGCCTCAAATACAAAATTTGAGCAGAACTAGCTAGCTGGAAGAAGATAGGAAACCAAAGAAAATCACTTAATAAAAGGCCTAAGATAAATAAAGTAGGTTTACCAAAAAACAAAATAGAAAACCACTTAATAAAAGGCTTAAGTATGTAATTTACTGATAAACAAAAAATTATAAAATAATTCTAATTTAAAAGGAAACGCTAAAGACAAACAATAATACCACTAAGACCCAATGCTGAAGTTCATGAAGATATTTCATCCCTAATATTACAATCAAATTCCAGTCACATATCTGCTATGCATAAACCCCACTTGTTAGATTCAAAAATCAGTAACTCAATCATAATAACTTGTTAAAGTTAAATAACTATCACTATGATCAACAACACCATATGATTCAGTGAAGCAATGAGGAATTGAGGATCATAAACCTATGGGTTGGTACTTGGTTCAGATAGATTTATTTAGATGATTCCAATTATAAAAATGAAGTAATTAGACAATTGAAATCAAATTTCTTACTTAGCTTTGTTATTTCAACACGGAAATTCATCATTTACATCTTTATCTGAGTTTGTAGGACAAGCAGATTATTTAGAAACTTTTTCAACAAAAACAGCCAGGCCCTGGTTTTTCTTCAGGATAGTAAAAGTTATGAAAATTTAAATGGATTTTTTTTAAATATTTGGATAGTAATTTTGCTGATGTTGCATGGAACAAAATAAGATCTAGTTCTCTAAGCCTGATCATTATTTCTTTCATTGGAACTTTGTTCTGATGCAAAAATGAGTTTGAATCCCTATCAAGAGACGACTTATTCTATTAACAACATCACATGGACAAAGAGAGAACAATCAGAAACAAGCATGTTATCAACATTCAACACATACCCCTATCCGACTAGAGAAATTATCAAGTGCTATCAATCTAAAAAAAACATTTTATACATATTGCATTTCCTGTGCGGTTCAAACTAGCAAAGTTATAGGAAAAGACTAATTTTACCTCCTTCCTCTGGAATGTCAGAAGTCCACAAAGTGAGGTTGTCCTTCAGAAGCTGCATGATCAGTGTGCTGTCTTTGTAAGACTCCTCACCGAGAGAATCCAATTCAGAGATTGCTCCATCAAATGCCTGTTTGGCAAGGTGACATGCCCTGAAATACAACAGAGTAACAAGTTAAATTTGTTTAAGAGACTGACGTAGCATGAACACATAAAAACTGAAGTAACATACTTCAAGTAAGAAGGTAATATTAGACATACCTTTCTGGAGAGTTCAAGATTTCATAATAGAAGACTGAGAAGTTCAAAGCCAAACCCAGACTGACGGGATGTGTGGGAGGTAACTCAGCCTCTGCAGCAGCTGAAGCTTTCTGCAATTATTTTCAAGAATAATTATTACGAGACAACAAGACTGACATGAACAGATGCAAAAATACTCTTGAAGCTCAATAGACAAATTGGCACTTCCCCCTGGTTCAATGACGGTGTTTTCATGTAAATGAGGTCATACATGATTACTTTTCATTATATGCATATTTTTCATTGTTTTTAGTCTTATTTATCTTTTATTCATTAGTTAATTTAAAGAGTTATTTAATATATTTTGTTAATTATATTTCTTTGCTTTAATGAAAAAGTTTATGTTCTTATTTCCTTAATTAAGTAGAGGTTTTTCAGAGTTTAGCGTTGTTACTTTGTTTTAATGCAATGCTGAATTTTGGTGAGAAATCAACATGACCAATGGGAAATATTTCAGCCATATCTGGAGTTGTAGATGTTCTATTGGAGTCAAACCAAATGCAAATCAAAGCTATGATCCATAACTACAACTTTCATGAAGACACCAAAATCAAATTCAGATTCAAAAGAGGAGAAAAATGACTAAACCTCAGACATAAGATGTGAGCTTGAAGTGCATTCCGCGCTAAAGCCACTGCCAATCCACGCCTGAAGCATGCGATGCGCAACAAAACACATTAAAACTCGTTTTTCCCACTTTTTAGGGATCTTTTTGACTATTAGGAAGTGGGGAGACTTGTGTCCTAGCATAAAAACTCAAAGACGACCATTTCTAACACTATTGGAGCCATTTTATCAAGAATCATTCATGAAGCTTTCTTGTAATTCTTCTCTAATCTCTATCTTTTCTATATCTGTCATAAGTAACTAAACTCTATTTGTTAAGGATGAGTGTAACAAGATGAAACTCTTATTTTTCTGATTTGATTTCTAGTTATTTGAATAAATTTATTGAATTATTTTTCACATCTACGTGCTTAATGTTTTTTATTGCTTGAAACGGAAGTGGACTTTATGAATGTTTGAGATGAAAAATTTATCAATTTGTAGTCTAGAGATAGATGCAGGTCATGAAACCAATTAAATTAGTTGCAAGACAATAGTTTAACAAGAGAATTTCTGTACGATAAAGAGAATTCGGTAATAATTCAATAAAGAAATTTATTAACTAGGATCAAGTTAGGCACCAAGGTTAGATTCGAAGTGAAACTCATCTCTGACATTTTTCTTATTATAAAGGATCAATTTTATTACTGTTGTTAATTTTAAATATTATTTCAATTAAATCGGAAGCTTTTAGTTCAATTTTCATAATTAAATATTATTCAATAGTAAAACGCAATCCTTGAGTTCGACACTCGGAACTACCATTTTAATTATTACTTACAACGATTCAGTACACTTGCTGAAACGCTATCATCATATCACCAAAACTAATCACGTATCAGTCTCGAGAAAAATATAGAACATAGCAAATAAATGTCATGTGTGAAGACTAAGTACTACCGCTTAGCATCTCCCTTCATCTTTCAATCCTTAATAAGTATAGTCTTACTGTTAAGAACCATTAGACTGACCCCTTTAAAGTGTATATTACTCCCTCAGTATCATTATAAATGTCATGTTTGGAATATTTCTCTATTTCAAATAATTCTCACTTTAAAATATCTAGTTTTTTTTTTTTCAATAATTAAACAGTCCACCTAGCTTTTTTACTACTAATACTTTCAACCACTCTAATTAATATAGATAGTTCAGTCTTCACACATTATTTTACTATATAGAAATCAACATAACTATTCATTTTGTTAAAAAGTGTGCATTTTAAAATGACATCAACCTTTTAGAAGTTTTAGGCTATAATGGATTTAAATTATAATACACCCAGGACAGGATTTCTTGGGAAAATGCAAATAATAAAAAAATCATTAGTAATCCCAATAAACATATGATATGGCAAGTCCTGCAGAATTCTTTATATTCATATATTGGATATATTTAATTCAAAAAGAATATACATGTAAAGTAATTCAATCCAAGCATGAATAAGCATAAGGAACGTGAGGTAGCATACCTGATATGCTTTCAAGGACTGATCAGCAACCTCTTTCCTCTCATCACCACTCTTAAACTCAGCCAGATAACGGTAGTAGTCGCCTTTCCTACAATACAATGAAAGTAAAACAATGACATTCAAAACTCAAAGCGGAAAAGAAAAAAAAAATCAAAATCCATATGGCTCACATTTTGTAGTAAAATACATGAGATTCACCAGAAGAATGGGGAATGAGATGATCATCAATCACAGTCATGATATCAGCGCAGATATCAGACAACTCTGATTCAACCTTTTCCCTATACTCCTTAATCCGATTCACATTCGCATCGTTCCCTTTCGCTTCTTCCCTTTGTTCAATGGAGGAAATAATCCTCCAAGAAGCCCTACGTGCTCCAACTACATTCTTGTAAGCAACTGCCAGAAGGTTTCGCTCTTCAACCGTCAATTCAACATCAAGCTTAGCAACTTTCTTCATGGCATCAACCATTTCTAAACCAAACAATAATAAGCAATAAGCAAAAAGGATAAAAAAAATCAAAACGGAGAATCGAAAGGGAAAGAAAGAAGAATGCAAGAAATGAAACCTAACCTTCGTAGCGTTCGGCTTGTTCAGCGAGCTTTGCGATGTAGACGAAGTTTTGATTGGAGGAAGCCATTGCCGATCGAAGAAGTTTGAATTTGGCGAAACGGTTTTGATTGTGTTTCTAGAGAGTTGAGTGAAGCGGGAGTGAGTGAGAGTGAGTGAGGGTTTCGTTTTTATAGACGCGCGGTTGGATATGATTAGCATTTGGGACGAAATTGAATTGAATTGAATTCAAAAAAAGGAAAGAATCTTGTTTTTACACTTTTTCCTTGGTATGATTTGGGTGGATGTATTTCGAAATTGAATTTAAAAAAGGAAAATATCTCGCTTTACTTTCATTTTCTGGATTGTTTGAATTTAGGAAATTAAAATGTTTAGATATATCCATATTGCTATTTTTTTTAATAATTTTCATAATAAAATTATGATTTTTTTTAAAAAAATTGTATATATATGATTAATGATTAAATTAAAGAAAAACTTATGTGCATTTCTTTAAACATTGTTTATTTTGTAAGATTTCTTAATGTAAAATATAGGGTATAGAGTTATAATAACATTTAAGAAAATTATGAATTCAATAAATTATGGTTGATTAAGTTAAAATTATGTTTTTTTGTTAAAAAGAATTCGCTTAAGTTTTTTTGTTTAAAATTAGTTATTTTCAGCCTAAAATTAATAATTTTTTATCCTATAAATAGTACTGATTTTTCTTCAACTTTACAACTGAGTTCATAAAACCCCATTTTTAAAGTAAAAAATTATCATTAAAGAGTCATAATTTTATGTTACGACTAAAACTATAATAAGTGTGATAATTAATAACTAAAAAGTTCAATTTTAAAATAAATGAACTATTTTCAAGAATGTCATAAAATAACAAGGAGTGAATATAACATTAATCTTTATTTATCCTAATAACATGTGAAGTTATTACATACTAAAGTCAAAAGATAAATATTTATGATCTACCAAGGAGCAGTATTTTTATTGGTCCATTTTATACAAAGCCTCCACCTTCATACATTGAGAGTTACCAAGCACACCATTAATGTCAAACGTTGCAACACATAACATATTAACATCCTCCACCATTGCTACCCATAACCCTTCACTGATACTGCCTAACACCTTTTAGCATCGCCCTATTTGCTCAATGCATATTCCATCGCCAAAAATTAGGCACCTCCATTACCACAACGAGGCACATGATAAAACCATAGTCTAGCATCGTATATACAGCAATTGTTGTGTAACACTCATTCAATGTTGTAGCTCTGCACCCTCCATTGCCACTCTCGTTTGTATGCCCCTAACTACTTTTGCTTGAGACTGACTCTCTGGTCGTTTCCACCATTTCTACCACTCCCGTTATCACTATCAGTGCTCCACACTCTCCACCACCCGGCCTGTCATCCCCAACACTCCTGCTGTGACCTGATACCTTCATTTTCCACACCCGACACATCTATCGTATCACCATGTTCATCACTATTTTACAATCATCACTATTATAATCGCCACCAAAACTATCCATTATCACCATCACAAAACACCTTTCACTGTTATATCCTCTTTGTGGCACAATGCCTTTACCATATTTATGCTAGGTTTGATTTGGCTTGCAAAATCTTAATATCATCGTATTGATCAATCACGTTTGCCTTATTATATATCGTGAGAAAAGTCTGATATTAATTTTAATTGAATAACTTGTCATAGTGAAATTGTATAACTTGTCATTCAGGTCAAGTTGGTTCCGTATCACACTTGATAGCAGTCATAGATCAATTGACCCAAAAATGATATGGTTTCTTCACATTTATAGTGACATTCAGATATATAAAATTTATCAAATCAAAAAGTAAGAATGGGGAAAAACAAATAAAACCCATTTAAACTCCTCCCATAACACATGTTTCAAAGATTACAACAAGTAAACATGGAGTTGGAGGGATGGTATTCCTTAAAATGTGGTCTCAAAATGTAGTATTTGAGACGCCAACAAAGCAACTGCATTCGGCATTTTATCTTCTCTATGATTAAATTTTAACAGACATAATAAAAGTATACCG
This sequence comes from Cicer bijugum, assembly GCA_037974875.1. Taxonomy (NCBI): domain Eukaryota; kingdom Viridiplantae; phylum Streptophyta; class Magnoliopsida; order Fabales; family Fabaceae; genus Cicer; species Cicer bijugum. Next base: position 3,005,096 of record JBBPBT010000629.1, on the reverse strand, counting down.
TACAAACTTGTGTTGTTTTTCTCAAATCCTTTTTCTTCATTAAACAGGCAATATGCATAATTGTTACTGAGCTAGAGCTCTGCTCAACAACTAGCAAAATCTAGATCAATCTGTTAACCATGTTAATATGTCAAAAAATTAAAGCTTATAGGGTGTACCAATCATGCAGAAGCTAAATAAGGATTCCCACTTTTCCAAATGTCTGTAGTGCTTCTTGTCTAATCTAGTTTGTTTGACTCTAGGAGAGGTTTTTGATATTTATTTTAATTTATTTGGTTATAAGAATCACTTCTCTTTTGTTTTTTTAATTTCAAATATGTACATACAAATGATGCAGTCAACATTTTTTATGATGTTGGTAAAATTGATGATGTTTCCTCCTGTTTTAAGTTGTCAATAACATGAGCGACTACTCCTACACCAGCATTGTGAAGCCACTTCTTTTTCACCTGAAATCCAAGGAGTACTCATGTTATAAACTAAATCAGTGATGTCAACATAATAGAAAAGAAGATTCAGAGGATGCATTACATGGATGTTGCTATGAGCAAAGAGAGGCCAGGCTGCTGAGTGAAAGTTGACATCAACTTTTTTCCATCCCAATCGCTGTAATCCCCGTATCATCTCCTCTGTTTAAAGCAATCAAGTGGTTTTGGCAATAAGACAGCAGTGTCTCAAAACGTAAATTAATTTATCTTCTGTTAATTTTAGCAATTAGACTACTGTGTCAAAATGTAAAATAGAGTATCTTCTGTTAGTTTTGATTATGGAAATCACCTTCCATAATTTCATGAAATTCTACATTATTCTGGGTAAGCTGTGCAGTCTCCTTTGCTTTCACAGCTTCCGGAGGAAATTGAGGTCCATCAGAAGGAATCGGGGGGCAGTATTTCACATCAACAACATGCTTGTATCCATCCAACGATTGGCGTGGAGGCTGTCGGCAAAAAATACAAAATGTTAGGTACTCTACACATAAATATTTGAATTCTCAACTTCTATAGTTCAGGTGTTTTCCCTTCTGACATTTAATAACTTCCTCCACAATGTTCGATTTTAAATACAGGCCTCTATTTTAAGCCAGCATGTTGTGGTTCTGCATTGAACGACATATCTACTTTGAATGTATAATCATGATGGGACATTTGAAGCATAAGATATGGATATAATTTGAGATATTAGCAGCAGTCATAAGTATATATCCATTCCAATGATTCAAAATGTGAAGACCACATCAAGACCGGCAATGTTCAAGAGAAAGTAGAAAAGTGCTTATGAAATTATTGAAAATTAATGCATGACAGTCAGGTGTTACAGTAGTTTTTAATCCTCTTAGTTTTGTATTTTTGTCAAATACGGGACTTAACCACATTATAGAGTTCAGCTACTAAGTACAAATTTCATAATCCTATTATATGTTAATTTTATTATTATCCAAATATCTAATATTAATCGTAATAAATATTACTTTTAATAATCGAGACCTACCCACTACAACATAAAAAGGAGATTATCGAAGAAGAAAAATTATCATATTCACCTTACCAAGTTCGGTTTCCCTCCTTATAGAGGAAGTGCGCCACCCAACCATATCTATATAAAGTTAAAGGAATTACACAAATTAAGGAAGAGAGAGCCAATAAGTGTCACTAATATTTTGAATGGATACGATCATATGATACATTAGCATAAACAACACGACATCTAAATGCTTCAAGTGCAGATCTACAAAACAGAAAAATGTTATAAGCACGTGATAGCTTAACTGAAACAAAGGAATTTGAAATCAGAAAAGAAAAATTCCATCACTCACATGAACTTTCCATCTTCACAGTCAGAAGCCATTCTCAAAAGAAGGGATGGTTTGTTGGGTTCACCATCAGTAAGGAAAAGCTGAGTACCAGTCCGACCAATAAAAAGTGGAGCTATAGGCGCAACAAGCTTTTCTAGGATCGAAACACCAAATAGAAATGGAAGCTGTAAAGTATGAGTATTAAACAGAAAAAATCATTAAAAAAAAAGTAAAAACTCCAATGACCAGTTTAAAAAATCTAAATGAGACCAGGCAATGCATACAATATAGATTCTTGTGGCAATCATGAAAATAAATGATTGAATTTGAGCAAAGAATGGAAGAAAAAAAATTAGAGCAACATTTACACTACGCTCAATGACAAAAATTGTAGGACTTCTAAGAGTTAAAATTTCCATAGAATGCCCAAAATCTGAGTAAGTTAAAGCTGCTATCATTGAATATTTTAATTGCTGAAAGAATCAGCATAGAGCATACATTATCTAAAGTAAGAAACAATACTACATAGCATTTTAAGATATAAGCCCATATGTAACTAACATAGTAACATGTATAAAAAAATAAATGCTCCATAATTTGATTGTTTTGAACATACTTGTTTTTTTCCCCTTACACCAAGATGTGGAGTTGCTAGAGTAATAAAATTAATTGGTTCAAGTCCAGCAATCGTCCCTCTTGAAAAGTCTGTTCTCTGTGAATTTTCCATCACACAGTTCATTGAATCACCAAGTTGGCCACTATTATAGGTATCAGGTGAATAAAGAACAGAAATTGCATATCTAGCAAAGAGGCCTCCAAGAGAATGGGCAACAAAGGAAATTCGCTTCAGGCTCTTTGTCTTGTTTACAACTTGCATCACCTGTTGTCATAAATGAAAATATTATATTATACATCCTAATTCAAGAGTCAAGACAGACTGCATGCTATCAGAACTGACTCTTGAGGTCTAAACTTTAGACAGGAATTTGCATATAATACTTCAAGACTCACTTCATCAGCTAATCGTTTTCCAGCTTCATCAATCCCAGTAAATGTCTTAGTGTAGGCGTTTGATGAACTTGCTGCAGAAATCAAATAAATTTTTCAGGAATATCAAAAAACAATTAAAGATGAATTTCACATTGACACATACACAAGCAATTCTACAAACAAATTTTCTCATCATTTACAGCTTGGGCTAAACTAGTATACAATTTTTCTCATGCACTACACAGCAAACAGACAGGGTTTAGCACTAGGGAGATAGTATTATCAGCTTTGGGTTGGCTAAGGCTAAAGCAATCATCCCAATATTTAAAAAAATGTTCTCCTGTTAAGGTTTGAATATGCTTTGGTGCAGAATACACAAAACAAGCATTTTCCATTACCTTCAAAGAGTTTTAGGCATTTGCACACTACAGAACTTAATAAAGCACATTTTCAAAATAAAAATCCCATTTAAAGAAATCAAGAAAATAAATGAGGTTGAAACAAAACATATGGCATGAAACCATAAGTAAAAAAAGATGTAGTTACCATATATTAAAAAGCTTTTTCCAAGGTGCGTTTTTAACTCGGCCTCCGTATAACTCCAGTCACTTGGGCTGTGTCAGTTAAAACATCAGTCAACTATGTGAAGCAAAATTCGAGAGCAAAAATTAGCAGAAAAAAAGTGAACAATTGCTAGACACCCTTTGCTGTACAAACAGTACAATAACGAATGGCTAAAGAACTTTTCTAGCATCCATTTACTAGAGATCTGTGCATTGTTTCTGAGTTCTGACGAAACCTATTTATCCAGATTTTAGTGTTAGACATCTGGATCCTCAACTAATTAAGTTTGCAGTAAGTATTAAGCCAAGAAAATGTATAACGCCCACTGCCTTCCTTTTCTAGGGAAATATGTTTTGATTGGGGCATGGAAAATCTATATACTCTGAATTAAACATTAAAAGAACTTAGGTATTAGATAATTAAACATATGCAGTGTAGTTAGTAGTAAGGAAATGATTTTTAAACATATGCTTTTCTATAAATCATTGAACAATAAAAAAGTTTCTGGAGAATGAAAGCTATCATTTACTCTCACTTCTCAGAGAAACTTTCAATATTGTATATAATCATAGAAACATTAAGCATATTTATTTTTCTTTCCACTGTCAACTCATACTATCCTTTAACTCAAATATGAACATAAAAATATAGTAACTCAGACAACATTACCTAGACCAGATACCATGGACAAGGACAAGAAGATGATCAGGATCATTCTTCAGATTCACAATTGTTTTAACAGGAGACTTTCCCCGAGTGGTAGTACTCATAGCTTGAGCTCTAAAGCTCTCCTGACGCTGTTCTCTGTTAGCACCTGCAGAAGTTCATCTCCAGCATTAATATTAATCAAAAGCAAAATTTGAACAACAAAGCAAGGGGGAAGAGAATGCAAGCCTAAATGAACAAATATTCTACTATCAATAAAGAGAAAAGGGAGGCAATTTTCTATCTCAATATATTTGTTCATGAATATAAGGTCAGTCATTATAAGTATGATAAATTCTCTCTCCCTTTTCCTCACCTTACTCTAGTTTCAAGATGAGTGACCGCTGACCATAACTTCCAAAATCCTAAGCAGTTATGACACTAACGCAGTAACGCCAATACAGTAAACAGCTTATAAGCTAACAAGTGATAACCAAAGCAAAGATATGAAAACAGTATCTCATTTGGACACGGTATCCAACACTATAAAATACAACTTGGATGTGTGTAGTATTGGAACGAGGAGAGATAAAACTCAGAAAAGACAATATAAAACTCGAAAATGGTATGTACATAGGTGATGATATCGGATTTTGAGTCCAACAACCAAGGTTAGAGAATCCATTTCCCACAAACAAGCTCTTCATTATCCTTAAAAGTAAATCCGCAAACTACCTACCTACTGAAATAAAACTGGGTATTCTGACGTGCAAATTAAGACCAGACCAACAAGATTACACAATTGTTCGTGGTTTCAAGTTCTACAAAGACAATCTCAACCACAATTTCAAAGCTTATTACATATCTACAAGACTACAACCACAATTCAGGCTATATTTAACCACGATTCTCTGTAATATCAAGGAATGTGACGCAGACAGCAATTTAAAACCTTTCAATTGGTCAAAAACACGAGTAATCACACACTCATCATGGCTTTAGACATTAAAATGTACGAAACCACGATCAAATTGAAACAGAAATTATATAATTTCAATATCACACAAATTTAGCCAATTAAACAATAAGTTAAACAAAAATAAAAGCTCGAGGCTGTAGAACAAAGGAATAACCTAAAATTCATTATAAAAAAAGGGGGGGAATTACCAGAAAGGGAAGTAAAAATGGAGTTAGGCGTGGATGATGAAGAACAGCAGGGGGAGGATGAAGAAGAAGGTTGAGAAGAGGAGCGATTAGCAATTCGTGGGGAGTAATTACAGCGAGCGTAAATCAAAGGGGATGCTGCCATATATATTGAGAGAAATATTTTTCCTCTTTCTATTTATTATCTTTCCAAATACTTATTATATCTATCTGGTTCCAATTTGAGTGCAATGCTAGTAATTATGAAGATGAAAGATTTTGATAAGTAAACGATGTATGGTGTGATAGAGAAATGGTAGCGCCATGCCAAGGGTGTGTCAAAACAGAACCATCTCATTCATTCATTCATTCTCTGACTGCATACTGTGTCTTGTGAGTTTGGATGGCGCCAGGTCAGCTACTGCTTGCCAATCAGATCAAGACACCAAAGATTGATTCAGCGCCTAACCACCGTGAAGAGGAAAAATAAAAAATTATATATATAATTTTTTATTAAGTATATTTTAATTTTTCAAAAAGCTAAAATTATCAGCTTTGAACTCTAGCTGCTCCGGTGTTAATTAGACGATAACAGATCTCTAACTGTGTGAGTGTACACATTCTATAACTGCACTGAAACTCGATATACGTGAGGAGCCTCCCTTTTTTGACCAACGAACACTACACGTCAGCAATAATAACCCCGTCAGTTGTATTTAATTTTTTAAAGTATAAAAAACATCCCCTCCAGTTACACTCAAAATACACTCCTATGACAGAAACCTTCTCAACCTTGTCCCATTATCTCCTTTTTACCCATAACTCAACTTCATCACTCTTGTTCGCCTTCACTCGTCTTTGACCGTACTCCTTGTCGTCGTCACATCCTCTACACCAGATGGTTTAACATATAAGATCGAGCATCCCCTCAGAACATTCAATTTATAACAGCACAATACCATGTTTCGGTGAATAAGCATGCTTCGGGTGAATAAGCATGCTTCGATGAGGTCACTAAAATGAGGGAATCAAGCTTGTAATTGTCTTGAAATGAACCATATTTGAATTTGACGCTATGCTTTTCTAAAAAATGAAAAAGCAAAGTACAATTACTTGTAATTTGTTAGCCATATATTATAAATCAATTTATTAGAAAAAATAAATAGACGAAAAAATAAACAGTGTTAACCAAGAGGGGAGATATTAATTAACTAGATGAGAATTTAAGAAAGATTAATGTATATTTTAAAATTAGAAGTGTCAGTGACATTTTAAAAGACCTTAAAGATTATGAGTGTAATTTTTCCTAAATAAATTATTGTTTGGTGAATATTTTAGTTTTGTTGGATTGAATACTCACACCTCTAATTGGTTAATGTTATATTTAACTATTTTAAATTAAATTTAAAATTTCAATATCAAAATATCAGTATCCAACAAAACTTCAAAGTACCAAAAAATTTATACATGAACATTGTGGTACCTATCTTTAAATATAAATACTTGTTTAAAATAATGTCTTTTAATATCATTTCCATGAAATTAGAACATTGGGGGTTTACTTAGAGCTTGTGCCATCTAGTTGACTAGTTTTTTTTATGAGCAGAAATTAAAATTTGTAGTGGGAGATTTAAAATACTCATATATAAACCATATATTTTTTCTTAACCTCGTACATTATACATCATCCACTTTAACTAGAGGTTTGTGCAACTAGGCTATGACCTTCAAGAATAGCTAGGAAAAATTACATTTTCCAAATTCATTTTATCAACTGCTAAAATAATAAATAACCTAAACAAATTGATAATTCATATATACTCTCTAGTATACTCTCTTTTATTTGCTTACAAAATATCTCGATCTCTAACACACTTTCTTTTATTGATTTAAATTCAAATGAGTCCTGTCAAATTGTATATGGGTCTCACAGTCTCACTTAAATTTTGTATGACTCATAATTTTCAACCAATAAAAAAAACTGAATTAAAGAATATTTTGTACTAGTTGTAATAACTATTGTCTTGACTCATATGTTTAATAGGAAAACCATATAAAGTGATTTTCCATTTTATTTACATATTATATATTTTGTAGATTCATAACTTTAAAAATTGTTAAATAATACTAATAAATTTAGACAAGTTCTACACTACGATAAAAAATAAAAATAAAAGTGTATATCGGTACTATGAATATTTTGACCAATAATTTTCTAAATTTTTTTACATTGACATTATTATAACATCAATTTAAATTGATTAAATTAAAAGTTTTCGTATATTTATTTATTCAATTTTGATTTTAATAATGTATCAAAATAGACTCAAAAAATAAAATTATAAAATTTGAAAATATTAAATATAAATTATGATTAAACTTATTTATAGTTGACATATTATTTAACTATTAATAATTTAATTTTATAATAATAAAATATGTTAATTTTAAAATATATCATATAAGTTTCCATAAATCTATAGAAATATATTAGATTTCTGTAGATATTTCTTCCCGTGGGATGCACAGATATAAACACTAGTTAAGGAACATATAGAAGCATCTCTATAGTAGTCTCTAGTGTGGTTATCCAAGAACCATGCTTAAAGATTAAAATGAAAGATGCATAAAACATATGCTACATTATTTTACGATACGCAGAACACGAACCATTTTATTTCCATGAGTACTTATATTACATGATTCTTTAATAAGAAAAAATTGTAATTAAAAAAAAGTACAACGTGTAGTTCTACCCATTAAATAGCAATGATAAAACCCTCTATAAATTTATTGTTGACCTAAAGTGGAATTAATACTTGGGTTACTAGACGTAGATGATTTGACTGGGTAAAGAGCAGCAATATTGATTCCACACACCCCAAGACTCGTACCAGTGTTCCTTTTGATCCACGCATAACCGTCCATTCCCCATTCCGTGCCCCATGAGTTCTTCAAGATCCAATAATCTTCACCATCTACTGAATCATAACCCACTAATAACGCGCAATGATTTGTAGATGTCACCTCTTTTGGGCAGTTAGGACCATCATATATTCCCTGCCAATGGATATTTTTATTAATAACAAAATTTGTGATTTCTTCTTTATTTTAAATTAATAAATTGATTTATCTATTATATTAAAAAAAAATTAACCAAGTATATTATTATTTTTATATATAAAATAACATTCTTCAAATTTGATCTTTATAAAAAATTTCTTGGCATCTTCAACTTTTAGTTAGTCTTTAATAGTAGTCCTTATGTAAAAAATCGAAGATTAGACATAAATTATAAAAATCCAATAATTAAATGTGAAAAACTTAAACTTTGACTAGATAAAAAATGATTGTACATTATTAATGTAAATCAAATGGATACTAATAATTAATATGAATCATTAATTAATCTTAGGATTGTAAGTTTCATTAATGAATAAGTATATAATGATTAAACAAATAAATATATTTAACCGTTACCTGTTTGTAATGATGAAAGTCATAGTCCGCAAAAAAAAACAGACAGTAATAGGCTGTTTAGCAATTGCACACAATAGTCCATCGTCTGATTGGTCCACGTGATTATATGAATCAATGGTACTAATTTCATTGTTTGGAATCTAGAATGAAGAAAGGGGTGATTAAATAATTAAGTAACTAAAAAATGAAAGGTAATTACTGTTTTAAAAAGTTGAATATATTGATGGAAATAAAGGAGACCTGTGAGGCTTTGCATTCTCCCTTGCTTTGCGTATAAGGATAATTATTTTCATTAGCCATCCCTTTGTTATTTATAACCCAATCGAATGCTTTGCTCACCCATCCAAATTTTTCACAGCTGACAAAATTAGGTTCACAATCAACAAGCTCTTGTGGCGAAAGGTCGACAAGCTTCCCTGATGTTATTGCATTTATTCCTTCTATGGCACCTATAGCTGTGAATGCCCAGCAACTTCCTGAAAAATTCAAATCAAAATGTGCTCAAAATTCACTTTTTACTTTTTATCTATTTCGGATTATCATTTTTATTTATCAGTTACACTCTCTTACATTTAATCTAACCCCACTTGAATATCACTATCTACCGCTACAAATAACTATTAATATTAATATTTATTATTATAAATTTGTTAATTATATATTCATTTTAGTTTTTTTATTTTTTTCTTAACGTTGTTATAGATTTGTTAATTATAATTTTATTACATTTGATTATATATAAAAATCTAGTTTAGATTATTAAAAAAATATAAAATATATTATTTGAATACTATAATTTGAAATAGATTTGTTAGCTTAGATTTTAAAAAAATGTTAGGTAATATAAATAAAAATGGTATAATAGGTTGTAAATTAAATTTATACCTAAAAAATTAATCGTATATTAAATTAGGACATTTTAAAGTTTAATTTCATTTAATCTATTTTTTTCACCTCTATATTTAATATAATACCATAA